>VZRV01004674.1:708517-890008 GCA_013398115.1 Falcunculus frontatus
TATAATAATACAGAAATATAAAATTATAATAATATAGAAATATTAAAATATAGACATATAAAAATATAAAACCAGTCTTGGAGAGGGGATCCAAGTGCACCTCAACCCGTTTTGGATGTGAGAGGACACTTGTCGGAAGAACTCACAGGAAGGAAGGCTGGAAGCTCTTAGCTGGCACCCCCAACAAACAAGATTTGCCTGCTGGTGTTTATGGCCCCACCACCCCCAAACACTGTCTCTATCAAACTGCACCTGATTTCAGAGCTGGGTTTTATATCAGCCCTTGCTCCAACACACAGAGATGAAGTTCTTCAGGCTGTGTCCTTGCTGGTGTGTCAGGACTACACAGAGAGCTGTGTGGGCTGGAATAAAACCCCTTTGATACAGAGCTTAATAGAATTTTAGTTTAAGAGCTGGTGTTCTAATGAATAATTTTGAGAGTCACTGATTTGAGAAATAGTTTACAAGTCTGGGGATGAAAGCTTTCTAATTTGACCTTTAGAGCAGAAATTTCACTGGGATTTCTACTTCACTGAGGAGAAAGGAAGGGAAAAAGAAGTTTTCGAGGTAAATGTCTTGACATTCCCCCCACCCCTATCCCTTCTGGAAAACTCTTTTCCTTGGACTTTCATTACTGTGAGCATTAACAAGGCACTGCCTGGGCAACTTTATCACTCACATCCCTTCTCTCTGTATCACCTTGGACTCAGACATCTCTATCTGGGCTCTCATGTTGAGACTGTTTTGATTTCCCCAAGTCTTTCTGAGCACCATCTGTTAAAGACAGACTGATTTCTGAACCCACATGGCTAAAATTCCACCTCTGGGATTTGATCCTTGCTCCCAAACAGGCTGCAAGGCAGCCCCAGTGCTTTTCTGCCCTCCTTCACACCAGTGATCCTATAGGGAAACAGGAGCTCTTAGAAATTCCTGCAAGGCACCCATTTTTCTTTTCCAAAATCAAAGCACTCTTCTCTCTATTATGAAAAAAAATAATAATAAATAAATCCTCCTTGTCTTCATGTTCCACTTCATAAAAACTGCCTGTTTGCCTTCTTTCTACAGGAAATATTTAAAACATTTATTTTGAAGCAGCTCCTCTGCTTGAGACAAAATGCTGAGGACTCTGAAAATTTTATTACTTTAATCTAGAAAATCTGGGCAGACATTTCCCCTTGGGTTGACTGGAACAGGGTTATTTCACTCTCAGAAGTTTTTTATCTTTTCCTAGACTAAAAAAAACCAGCTCTGTTTGCAGTTTCTCACAGCACAGATGACTTTGCAGTGGGCAGAGAGCTGAACTTCCACGGGCACAGGAGGTGCTGCAGAGCCCTCCCTCAGGTGATGTCTGAGCACTGCAGGTGCCTCCCGTGCTCCCCACGGGCTCTGCTGCACCTTCCTGCTCTGGGCAGTGGCAGAAATGCAAATTCAGACCCAAAGTAATGTAAAATACAATCACTGAGTTGTAGAATTCATCAAAGCCCATCCAGTCCCGTGGGCAGGGACAACTTCCACTGTCCAGCCTGGCCTTGGACACTTCCAGGGATCCAGGGGCAGCCACAGCATCTCTGGATAACATCACCCAAGCTCACTCAGCAAGAAGTTTCAAAGGGAAATTTCCCTTTACTTGATAAAAACCCAAACAAAACCCATCCCTCAGAGATCCCAATCCTCAGAGGGTGTCTGGTGGCTCAGCCTCCCTATGGAAATGCACATTCTGACGCTCAGCAGCATCACAGAGCGTTGATATTTTTGCACTCTGCTCCTCTCTCACGCCTGATGAACAATGAAATGCCGTTTGCTGCAGATGGGGAAACCAACATGGGACAGCTTCCTAAAAACACATTTAAGGCTCCTCCATCCTCCACATGCCAACACTGACTCCTGGCTTTGCTTTCCAGAGGGAAAATAGGAAAGCAAAACCAAAATGAAGATAAAGCAGCCACTGGGATAAAGTTGTTCTGCACTGGCCTTGCATCCCATCAGCAGGAACAGAAATTCTCCTGCAGCATCCACCTCTGGCCTCTGCCAAGTCTGTGCTCAACTGCGGGTCCTGGAACTGCTCTTTCCACACATTTAGAGAAAATACTGATTTGCGTTGATATAGAATTACTGAGGATCATCCTGAGGATCTGAATTATTTCTTCAGCTAGGTACAGAGCATTTTTTCATTCATGGAGTAGGAGGTTTAGAGGCATCACAAGGAGGGGAGGTGTCACAAGAAGCATCCTAATAAATGAGCAAATAATACAACCTCCCGATTTCTTGTCCTGTTCTCCATCCACCGGCCACACAAACCAGTAAAAGTGATTAGGATACACCACAAAAACATAAACCTACAGCTCTGCAGGTGTTTACTGCTCTAAAATCAGTTTTTGCAAGATGTTTAGGTGCTCATTTTTAAAAAAAAACCCCTACATCTGTATTTAGTTATTAAAAATACAGCCCCCAGATATAAAAAAATAAATATCTGCATTTTGAATATAATTTGTTTTACATATTAAAGGCAAAATGAATAAATACGGAGAGAGATGGGGGAAAAAATGTCAAGTCTGTGCCCTGCTGTTCCCTGAATTTCTAAAGCAGAAGAACTGTGGTGTCATGAGTGACCTGTGATCCTCAGCTGGCTCCAACACCTCCCCATGCAACACTCCTTGCCCTCTCCTGAGCTCTTTCCAGACAGAAACCAAAACACCTTCCCAAATAAACACTGCAGGCTTAGGAGATTCCCAGCTTTAGGACAACGTGCACTGATTATTTCCACTGCTTTAAGTAATAATGTCCTCAGTTTATTTATAACCCTTGGGGGGGGAAACAAAGCAGGTAAAAATCCTCCATTTCTGCTCTCAGTTCAGGGTCCTTCTACCCCAGATGAAAGTAAAGTAGGTTATAGATCTATCCTCTGCTGCAAACTCCCTGTTGGTCCTATTCATCAAAAAAAAAAAAAAACAAAAAGGGAAAAGAAAGGGAAAAAAAAGAGGAGCTTACGTGAGGCTTAGCCTAGTTTTCCACCCATCAGAGACTGTGGAGAAGGAGCAGAGGTTGGGAGCCGGGTCTCTGACACTGAGGGCTGCCCTGTGCACGGCTCAGTTGGGATTTCAGCAAAGGAGAAACACTGGGGTGTGGGAACACATGGAAAAATGCAAATAAACGTGCTCGTTCCTGAGTTAAGATCACACCAACCCCGGTCCTGGGGGGACTGCCAGGTGGAAGGGCTGATTTTGGGTAAGACCAGCAGGGCTGTGATGGATATAAATGGCATTTTTCCTTGAAAAGGCACTGGAGGAGGAATCAGGGATTTGACACTTGGCAGGAAACCACACAATTTAAATGTTTGTGTCTCTGCAGAATTGGGGATGCCCCAAACAGGCTGTGCCCTGCCCTCACAACCTGACAGCTTCAGGGGTGTCAGAGGGCACGGAGGAAAACAGGGATGGCACATCCCAGTGGGACTGGGGAAACCTGGGAAAATGGGGCCTCTGCAGTGGGCAGAACTGGGCGTTCCAGCTCCAAAATTATATTTATTTGCAGAGTTTCGGGCTGCTGCCACAGAGCCACCCCTGGGCACCACAATAAAACCCTTCAAATGGCCTGGATGCACAGAGGCTTCGAAAGGCTTCAGTGGGAAAAGGAAGGAGATTCTGGGGGATGCAGGGGAAATTGGGTCACGTTAAGAAAATCAGTTTCTGAAGATGTAAGAAAAATCAAGAAAATGTAATGATTTAAAGCAGATTTGTGGGCCTTGGTCTCAGCAAGCTGCAGTGGCTGGCTGGGAATGTTCTCTGAATTGTGACCGTGCATGGGAGGCAGCACACTGATGAAAATGCCAGGAAAAAGGGAATTAAACTGTGGGAAAAGCTGGGGATTTGAAGCCCAGGTTCTGCAAAAACAGAAGGGGTGTCTGGGCAAGAAACAGCTGAGTGGGATATTTCAATATTGGGGTGCAAAGCAGTCTTGGAGCACAGGGAAGCATTCCTGCAGTGGGGAATGTGGGCAGGCACGGGCACTTCCTCATCTTAGTGCAGGTGAGCAGATCCCACCCAGAATGCTGAAAATTCCTACCCCCTGTACTCCACAGGGATCTTTTCCTCCACAGGAAAACTCCAAAATGAGGAAGGAGCCGGGAAAATGTGCAGGGCTGGGTTTCTGCTCCTCACAAGAAAAACCTGGGAGAAATAAACCTCCCAAGGAGGACGAGCAGAGCCAGGCACAAAAACCATCCCAGCTGCCTCCCGAAAAACCTGCCCAAACCCTGTGGCTCCTGCATTTCCAGCCCAAACCCTCTGGCTCCTGCATTTCCAGAAGGTTTAAAACACATCAGCTCTCATCAACCTTCAGACTTTAACATATCCCGGTGGAAGTGCTTCCATTTGGGTGCTGAATGCACAGGTCAGTCCCTGGGATTCTTGGTTGGTTTGTTTGGGATTCAGCAACCCCCCTCCAGTGTTTTCATTATTAATTGTTCTTGAAAGAGTGACTTCCTTGACGATTTAGTCTCTGAAAGATGAAACGAATGCACTCGAGGGCAATGAGGGTTCACCAGTAAAGACTTTGAGCAGCCATTCCAGTGCGTTCCTTAGCAACTAACAGTGAAAATGATGGGATTTACTCGTGTAAAAGATATAACAGGAAACATTCCGGCAATGGGAATATTGAAATAAAACCCTTTCCATTAGGATGTTGGGAGTAATTTTCTCTTTCTACCACCACAGTGAAATTATTTTGGGATGGTAGGTCAAAGCCCCAAAGTATTCTCACTGCAACCACGTTATTACTGGATTTTCTCTCTTTCACTCTTTGCTCTGTGCAATGCTGGGTCCTGGCTGCTAATTCACATTTAACAATTATTTTTGAAAAAAAAACCCTCTTCTATAAAATGAATTCCTTTAATAAAGTGTGAGTGGGGACCAGTTTTTAGAAACAAGTGTGATTCCCTTCACTTCAGAGGATGTTCACGGTAACAAAAGAGAAAGTCAAGAGTTTCTATAATTGAATCAGAATATCCTGAGCAGGAAGGGGCCCACAAGGATCACCCCTCATGAATAATCCAACGGGAAAGGTGCAAAAGGCAAGGTGGAGGCTGTTCCCCTGGTTAGAGGTGGAAAGAGGCCAGCTCCAAACCCTGTTCTTCAGGCACTGAGGACACAGTGAAACAGTTCAGGCTCAATTCCACACAGAAAATCAGACATTTCACCTGTCTGGGGCCATCTGCACAAGGAGGAGGAGGAAGAGAACAAGGAGACCTTTCCCCTTCCTTTTAACCTCCTGGAGCAGCACAGTGAGGCTTCACTCCTGCTCCAGCATCCTCAGAGGACACCTCCTTTCATCCTGTTATCCCCCACTCTCCTTGATTCTGGGGGCTTAATTCTGTTCTAAAATTGGTGCCCCAGCCCCCTGGACATCTCAATATCACTTTGGCCAACTGCAGAAGACACCCTCAGCGTTAGTATGGATCTGCTAAATCAGAGATTCAAAGGAAACTCCTTCCTGGAAAATGGGCATGGGTTGGAAAGGTGATTTTGGAGAGGCCTCTGAGCACAGAGCAGAGGGAAGGACACCAGCCACCCTCCCCTCCTGGGGTCCCACAATGAAAACCCCCCTGTAAAGCAGATCCCATGTCTCTAACAGCTCCTGTTTCACAGACATCGCTTTCAGGCAGTTTTTGTAACAACAGGGGGCAAAACAATGATATGACTGAAAACCAGTGCTGATTCAAACTTGATTTTCCTCTTTGGATACCCATTTCCAAACCAACAGCATGTGACACACAGTGGTGCTGATGAGAAAGGCAACAGCTCCTGCACAGCTCCTCACCCACTCCCAGAGGGTTTATTTTATTTCCAAAGCAGCATCCTGCAGCTAGCAACATCTTTGTGAATTTTCAGGTTAAACTGCAAATCCTGCTGTGGAGTTTAGGGCCGAATTGAGTCAAGTTATCACAGCAGGGAGAGAATATTTAATCTGTGAGAATAGAGGATGGCTCCATGGGAGAAGAGAGGGGGCATCTGTTGGGAGAGGCTTGGTCCCATCATTGGGCTGATTCAGCTGCTGCTGGTGGAGGTGGTGATGGAGCAGACACAGCCTGCAGGCCCCTGGGGTGGGGGGCACTGGGGTGTCCAGGCTGACTCCCTGCACTGCTCCTGGAGATGTGCAAAAATGTCTGGTTTCAAAGCTTTGGCAGTAGAACACAAACTGCAGCCTCAGCAAGGTAAAATAAATGCAAAGTTATCTCTAATTAGAGATGCTCCCCTATAGGTGCTCATAAATCAGCAGGAATTGCCCTGCCTTGCTCACCCCACTGTGACCATAAAAAACTTGGACATCCCTTGGCAGAGAATAACAAAGAGAAGGGGAACCTTGCACTGTCCTGTTTCTTCTGAACCCACCAGTGCTGCCCATCTTGGACAGGTTGGAGGATCAGCACCACCAGAGGCCACCAAATGAAACTAAACCTGAGTACACAGATCTCCAAATGCACACCCCTGAGAAGGGGCTGCAAGGACTGGGCAGAACAAGCTGAGGAGCTTCTCCAGGGGTGATTTAGAGAAGGACTTTGCTTGGTGATTTGATGACTATGGAGGTGTGGGTGTAAATCAGGGATATTAAGGTCGGAAACGACCCCCAAGATCGAGTCCAACCTTTGAGCAAACACCAGGGCCACTAAACCACATCACAAAGTGCCATATCTACTCACTGTCTGAGCAATTCTAGGGATGGTGACTCCACCACTGCCCTGGGCAGCCTTTTCCCATGCTTAACCACGCTTTAGTGGAGAAACTTTTCCTGATATCCTCCCCTGGCACAACTCAAGGCCGTCTCCTCTTGTCCTGTTGCTTGCTCCCTCAGAGAAGAGACCGACCCCCACCTTGCCACAACCTCCTTCCAGGGAGTTTTAGAGAGTGACTCAACAACTTCCAGCAGCTGTGAGATGTCCCATTCTGCTCATTATTCCATGGTCAGTAGGAATCATTTGGCAAGGACACGCTGGAAGCTCATTCCCCCTGTCCTGCCAAGGGGACAGGAGCTGAGCAGGTGAAACAAGCTGCAAATTCATCACTTTGGGAAGGCCGTGGGCCAGCTCTGGTGCCACTAAAGATCGATGGGGGCTTTATCTCCATCCTAAGCGGAAGCAGGAGCTGGGCCACAGCAAACAATTTCAATCACATGTCTGAAGGGGTGGGCTCACCCCCAAAGTGCCGCGTCAGAGCCGCGCTGCTTCCCAGCCAGAACTCCTGGCTGATTCCAGGGTTATTTCCCAAAAGAAACCACAGCACAGTGAATAAAATTGTCAAGCTAAGGCCCAGCCCCTGAAATAAAAAGCACATCATTTAATCTAGTTCAGCTGTGTTTTCATAGATCTTTGTGGAAAAGCCATTATTAGATCCATACTCAAGAGTTTAAAGCTTTTTTGTTTTTTGAAAGCCTGTGTTGCTATAAGCACAGGGCTTAGGGTGTCATTAATCCATATTCTGTTACTTTGGCACAGCAGATTCCTCACCCGGCAAAAATATGTTCAATTTCATAGACAGCTAGCATGGAAAAAACAAAAGAAAAAGAAAACAAAAGAAGAGAAAGGGAAAAAGAGGGAGGAAGAAAAAAGGGCAAATCTGAAATGAAAATGACATACCAAAAAGCAAGCATTCGGGGGAAATATTAGCACTTCTATCATAATGAGATTGTAAACTAAATACCTATTTCAAGGATGAAATTGCTGACCCTGTCTGGCCTCCACAGGAGGCTGAATGGCTCAATCGCAGTTTAATCTTCCCTGAAAAGGCTACAGAAGAATAATACAGCCCTTGAAGAACAACACGCATTGCTGATGCCCCAAGATTCACAATTTAACTCTTAAAAGGAGGGGGGAAAAAAACCCTCAAATCCCAACCATCAGCCTCAAAAGACCCAGCAGTCATTTCCTCAGAAATAAAAATGAGTTGAAACAAAACTCACAAAAAGCCTGATGAGGATGGAAAATAAGGGATTGCTCAAATGAAGGGTGAGGCTTCAGAAACACCTTTTTATTGTTGCTTAGAGGCAAAGCCTTTGTAGTAAACTTAAATCACTCTGTATTTCCTAATTCAGCTAGTTTTGGTTGCAATCCCCTTGATTAGAGAAGACAAAAAATTGTTTTGTCAAAGCCCACCTTGAGAAACCCTAATTTTTTTTCCTTTAATCCAAATGTTTCTAATCTGATCATGCTGTTTCAGCAAACTAAAAATAAAATCTAGGAGTCCAAAATGTATCCATTTATCCGAGTTCCCCACCACGACTGGAAAAGAACAAGCTTTGTTTATAAATTCAGTCTTCTCAGGCAGGAATCAGTCAGACCAGATATGTGAGAGGAGGATGTGTTTCCACTCAAGTAGTCCCTGGCTACTGCACTTGTCAGGATCAGAGAATGCCACGATGGTTTGGGGACTTAAATTCCATCCAGTGCCACCCCTGCCATGGCAGGGACACCTTCCACTGTCCCAGGCTGCTCCAAGCTCCGTCCAACCTGGCCTTGGACACTCCCAGGGATCCAGGGGCAGCCACAGCTTCTCTGGGCACCCTGTGCCAGGGCCTCCCCACACCCTGTGGGATTAGGAGGATCCTCCTGTCTCATCCCACATCCTGAGCTCTGAAGCACAGATTTGAGGAGCTGCTGCCTGGTACCCAGTTTGTCCTTCTCCAATGGATTTTGGGAAGCTGTGACCATGCCAAGGGGTGCTGAGGGGCTTTGCTGGGAGTGCTGCTGCTGCTGCCCAGGCTGCCCTGGGAGCTGGGAATGGTCATGGATGGGAAGGCAGAGCCTGCTGGGAGAGCAGCAGCCCAAGGTGGTGTTTGTGAAGCAATCACCTTGACATCCTGAAATCTGGAGTGATGGGAATGGTCTTGAGGCAACTGCTCATTTCCCATCCCCAGGGGAAACGCACCTTCAGTCACGGACAAACTCCAGCAGGTCAGAGGCAGGAGGATAATTCATTGTAAACTATGTGGGGAGACAGAGGACTTGACTGCACCCTCTGTGTTATTCCTCATTACAAATCATCCCTCTAAAGCGTGTGAACCTGGGGCTTATTGGCATTTTTATCTCCTCGTTTCTGTAGCTGGAGCACATCAGCTTCTCTCCCCAGTCAGTCAAAAGCACCTTTCATTTCACCATTCTACATGACTGAGAGCTCCCCTCCTGAGAAGGCTCTGCCTTGAACTCCTGCACACTCCTGCAAGGATTTTCCTGCTGTAATTACTGCATGCCCCTCCCAGGACAACAGCACAGGGAAATCACACAGATGATGGATGAACAAACCCCTGTATTCATTCTCTGCCTTCACCTTCACAACCACAGGAGCAAGAAGATGAGTCGTGGTCCTGCGTCATCATTTGCTCACTCTCACAGACTCTATGCTCTAAAGGGCTTTGCATGATCTCATGCCATGCCAATTCACAGCAAGATCCTGCCTTTTCTTATCCTCAGCTTTTGAGGAGAAGCTGCAGCTCTGCTTTAACCCAAAATAAACATAGAGCTGCCCATTTTTCCTTTTCCATACCTGATGTACCATTGAAACACAGGACTCGTGATTCTATCACTGTGAATTCATCCCTTGTGGAGATTCTGCTCCTTTTAACATTTTGAAGCTTTAATCCTCCGAGGAAAGGAAAAAAATCAATGGTGGGATCCCATCTGCCAGATCCTTTCCTAGGTAATCTCTTCCTCAAGAAATAAGACGTTTTACCCTGTATACTCCATATAATTTTAGCTAAATAACGATAAATAAATGTCTGTATTCCTTATTCACATTTCCCATCTTTCTCACTCCATGAACAATTAACAGAACACTCTAATCCATCAGGAAAAGTTGGGAAAAGACATCCAGCTCCCAGTTTTTCCAGCACAATGTGGGAACAGAGGCTGCCTTCTTACTTACAAGCAAACTGCAGCCTTGCTTCTCTGCTGACAATCGTTCCGAAGGGGTTTGTTGCTACACACTGGTACGTCCCAGCATCCTGGGTTTTATTGGGATTATTGATCAGGAGGCTGCCTTCCACCAGGCTGTAGCGGTAATCCATGCCCACGTCAATACTGCTTCCATTTAACTTCCACCTGGAGCACAGAATGCCAAAGTTAAACTCTGCTGATGCTCAGGGATGCTCCCGGCTATTTGAAAACACAGCGTGAAGTAAATAAAGGAAGATTTAAAATGGCTCTAACTACTTATTAAAAATAAAAAAAAGAAGGCAGAAAAATGCAAATTTCCTGAGTGATATTGAAATATTCCAGTATTTAACTGAAAGAGCAATATCCTTGACACATATTTCGGTCTCTGAAATGATTAATGCTTCTGTAGTTGCTGGTGCTGCTGCTCTTCGGAATTAATCATTTGGCAAGGGGAAGTCCCTGAAACAGGATCTCTAACCCATTTGAGACCACTGAGGATATTTTTTTCCCCTCTCCCAACTTGCTGATTGTCTATGTATAAATTTAAGAAAATTCCCTCCCAGCAGATGTTGTCACAAAGTGGGGCACTGAGGAATTCCAGCCCCAGGATGGAGCGAGGAGGGGGACACAGCACCTCCCATCCCCTGGGTGTACGGAGAAACCATGGAAATGTGTTTCACCATGAATCCATGGACTTTATGGCATTAAACTGCTGGCTGTGTCAGGAGACAGCACAGAGGCTGAGGCCTGGTGGCTCTAATTGGTTTCAGAGTGGCATTTACTGGTGAGCAGAGCGAGAGAGGCACCGAAGGAGAGAGAACAGCAGCACCAATGATTTACAGCAGCACCAACACTGCAGGAGGACAGCACCTTCCTCCAAGGGCCCAAAAGCAGCTACTAAAGCTGAGAAGAATTTAGAGTTTTAGAGTTTTGTCTGTGTTTACAGAAAAGGATGGTTAATCTGAGAGCTAGGACTATTTACAATCCCTTTGTAACCTTTTAGAACTCCTGTCTAAATTATGCAGTTGCGTCACAATACCTGGAGATTTCCTGGTGTCCATTCCCTCTGTTCTTAACGCTCCAGAGTCACAGAATATCCTCAGCTGGAAGGGACCCACAGGGATCATCCAGCCCAAGCCCTGGCCAGGACACCCCAACAACCCCACCCTGGGCATCCCTGGGACCAGTGCCCAAACGCTCCTGGAGCTCTGGCAGCCTCGGGGCCGTGCCCATTCCCTGGGGAGCCTGGGCAGTGCCCAGCACCCTCTGGGGGAAGAACCTTTCCTTAAAATCCAACCTAACCCTGCCCTGGCCAGCTCCAGCCATTCCCTGGGCCCTGTCCCTGCAAACTGCCTGGTTTTGGTCCTGGTTTTTGATTGGGAATTTTTGGGATCAGCACTGTGGCAGCCTCCAGGGACATCACCAATACACGCAGGAGAAAGGCTCTTGTGTGATGGTTCTAAGAACAGTTAAACACTGAACAAACCCGATGGTTGGTCTGGGATTTCCTTTCACTTCACAGCTCAGCTTCACTTTCTTCTCCTCCGAGTCCAAGGGGAAGATGACGCTGTTGGGCTCCTGCAGGAAAACCGGCCCATGCAGGGTGTTGTCATCTGCATTAAACAGGGAAAACGGGACAGGTCATTCATGGAATCTCCATGTTCCCAGGCTTAAATATAAAATAGTGTCTCAGCAGCAAGAGGCCGTGTGTCATTCACCTTGGAAAAGATCTGATGACACTTTATTTAGTTTATAATAGCAGAGATTTTTTTCCAAAAGCCACTGAATCTCACATGGAATCATGAAAATATCCTACACGAAACAGAGCACAGAAAGAAACCCCACCCAAAGTTCAAACAATGGGAACAGGCACTGTTGTCATAGCAAAGCTCAATTCAAATCAGAATCCTTTGTTTCACCTTTAAAAATGGAAATGTTTTCCTCGAGCATTAAACCCCCACACTGTTAAACAGAATTACACAGGAACCCAAGCCAGAGGGTCCCCAGCACAACTGCTTCTGCCACCCCTGACTGAAACCCTTCTGCAGTCAGCGGGTGCCTCAGCCCTCTGAGGGGATGGAAACCCTTTTTCACCCCCTGCCTTCTCCATGCTCTGATGCCTCAGGAACCACCCCGGCACCAGCCCACACCTCCCCAGGAATGAGGGTCCCAAGAGGTTTTGTGTGACCAGCCCTGGCAAGGACATTGCACACTTGTGCCCTTCAGGGGATTAAAAATTCACACTAAATGTAGGTAGAAGAGGGAAAATATTTTGGCAAAACAGCCTGACACGACCTTCAAGGAGCTCAGGAGTCATTTCCCAGCAAGCCAGCACTCTGAGGCTGGGGATTACTGAGGGGAGCCTCCCTTGTGCTGACTTCCGTTCTTCATTTTAAAAATGCACTTTGATTTTTTGAGCTGTTAACTCCTTCCTATCTCCTTTCATCTCTCCTCAACCACTTTTTGCTTTCACCTTATCGATTTATCCCATCTCAGAGTTGGAAGTGAGGGTGAGAGCTGCTCACAGACCCATCCCTGAGCTGCAGCTCTTCCCTGCCCACCGCTTTTCAGCGAGCACAGAATTTCAGCAAATTCACTGACACTGCTCAAAACACCCACAGAAAGCTACGACGTAAATTCACTGCTCTCCATCCTGTTTGGATCAGACAGTTTTATCTCCACAGTGGCTGTTCAGAACACAATAGAAACCAACTTTTCTTCCCTGAAAAGATCAGCGATCTTGATTTCACCGAGACTTTTCCTCTCATCAGTGTCAACGTCTGGCTGCTCCTCTAAGTTTAGTGCAAGTAAGGACACAGTGTAAGTGCTCCCAGTCAGAAGGTCTTTCAACTGAATGGAAGGAACCTTGGTTTAACATTTTTAGATCATTTTCCAATCTTCTCCTGCCCTATCTTTACAGCAGACTCTGTTCTCTCAGTGTGCAGGGACTTGCAGGGATGTGAGCACGGAATTCTCCCGAGCCAGGCTGCTGGAAGCCCACCTGGATGGGCACACAGGAAATCTGTGGGTATGGGAGGTCAGGGGAAAATGAATAAATAAAATATAGAGATGATGGGATGTGCAAAAAATACGAAAAAAAAAGAATGAACAGAAGATGATGGATTTTCCAGATGGAAGGAGGGTGAGAGTGAATGGGAATAGCTTGCACTGGGAAATCAGCTGGATTTACCAGGGACAGAACAACAGCCTTTCACTCCAGGGAGAGCAAATTCTGTCATCTCCACAGAAGTATTTCAGAGACACTCTGCCAGGAAGATTAGAAAGGAACCACCTCTCCCCCCTGTCTCCTCCCTCAGGCCCCACCACAAAGGAGGATGCATTAAGCACACAGTCACAGGCCTTGTATTTATCTTTATTTTTAATTATATATTAACGATACCCGACTGAAACTCATCTATTATTCAAAACACATTTCACATCATCTCCAGCTCTAAATTACACCTGTGTGCAACTCACTATTGCTGGTGGGAAAAGATAATAATAGCCATGAAGCATATGGGACTGGATTATGGCATCCAGACTTGTTCCTGAGACCCAGGGCTGCTTCACTCCCTGAGCAGTCTCATTCACCCCAAGAAAAAATATTATAGTCCGGCCCACAAAGATTACAGCTCTGAGTGCTGTATGAGTGGGTTTGAAAGCAAGAGGTTTAAAATACATTTGAATTTATCCAGTTTTCTCATTGGAAAATACAGAAGCTGGCCTGGTGCTCGGGGTCTTGGGTAAGGGCTGCTTCAAATCCCAGAAACACAGAGTGTGATTGTGGCACGAGCCAGACCATCCCAGATAACCCAGTTAGGGACCTGCTGACTCAGGGGGGTGTTGGATTGCCTCTGTCATCTCCCTCACACCCCTCCCTGTGCTGTCATGTGCTGTTATTTCAATTTGAACGTGTCAATTTATATCACATCACACCAAAGGTCAGACTTTGGTCCTCCTCCCATCACAGGAAAACACACCTTGCATTAAAAGTAAACAGTTCTTCTACTTGAGGTGGGAAACAGGAACAAACCTAAGGGTGCAAATGTGTCCCTATGTGTCCAGGACATCACCTGGCTGCAGGAGCAGAGGTTAAGGTGCAGCATCCTGCTCTTCAAGGGATAATAAAGTGGTCCACAGCACGCAGTGAGAGTTACATGTGTAAGAGCCACCACATCCTGTGTCATTAATTAGTGAGCAATTCACAATTTAGAAAACACAGACTCAAGATAGAGAACATAGAAATAGTCACAAATAGGTGAAAATGCTGAATTTGTCTACTAAATAACTCAATTTACCTAAGCTGAAGCAGAAGCTCATGAAAGATCAAATGGAAACACTTCCAAATATTCCACCTGCTGCTGATACTGCTCAACATTCAGCTTTTATATGGCAAAAAAATGCCTGCCCTTCCTGTTAGGCTGCGAGAGGAAAAATCCTGGTGCAATTTTCCAGCGACAGGAGCTGGGCAAAGCAGGGAGAAGCTCTGAGAGCAGCGGCAGCCTATCAGGGGAACAGAAGAGCAGGAAAAACCTTGCAACACCAGGCAGATAAAATTATTTTGAGTGCCTTTTTTCTTCCCCTTATTGCTGCCTGTGTATAACCAAGATAAGCAAGTCCAAACTATTTAATCTTCAGCCTGTGGAGTTGCCTTGCTGCAGCCTCGATGTGCGATTGGAATCACTGCAGCCCAGATCCCAACACCGCGTGATAAGGGCTGAGCCACAGAACCCGACAAAGTAGGGGGATTTGGTTCACAGAGCACTAAAGAGTCACTAATAAATAAAACAAGCTGCCATCTAGATTCTTGCAGACCCAAAACTACAAGTGCCTGCACCAGAAATAGTCCATTTTTGACTGTGTTACTCAGATGTTTATTGTCAGCACAGCATTTGCTCTACTGAAGTGTCTGTTCTTGTGGGAGCAAAGTTTTGCTATTTGGATAACTCTGAAATAGATGAATTTTACACTGTCTTTTTTTTTATTAATTCAAAGTGGTAACTTTATTTCTGTTGCAGTAATGTCCAGGGACTTGCACTCCAAGGGTGATAACACATTTTTGGCTTATCACCGGTGAACACTACGAGCAGCTCAATCCACAGAAACCACCCAGGCCAGGAGGAGGCTCTTTGCTGTGCTTAGAGGCTTTTTCCCTCACCCTTCTCATCAGATTGTGTTTAATAGAACCTCTTTCGGTCATTCCATCAGAAAAGAGCAAGAAGCACTGCATATCTGTGTATAAACACCTGAGAGTGCTCAGTTATTTTAGCCCTCTTCCCCTTTACACCATTCAATGACTACTGCCACTCCTCCCACATTTCTCACCGTCCCAGGACAATAAAATAAATAACCTTCCCAGACAAACTAACTTGTGAGACACTCCCAGGGGCAGATTTTATTTTCCTGAGTTACATTTCTTTTGAAGAGCCCAAAATGAGTTAACCCAGAATGAACACGAGCCGCCCTCAGCTCAAGACAACCTGCAAACAAGATTGGGTTCTAAAAAGCATTTTTCCCCCTCCTTGTCAGATAAAACAAATGTACTCCTGCTCTGGGTCTGCCTCCTCTGACAGAAGTGTATATCTTTCAGTAAGAGGCAGGATCTAGGAAATTTCAGTTGATTTCACAATAAAAGAAGCATTTTAACCACAGAAGGAGGTGTGTGTCCATATGGTGTTGGATGGGATGTGATAGATCATTTAGAAGAACATTCTGCTCGATATATATTTCTCCCCCTTGTGAATCACAAAACCTATGAAAAAAAAAAGCCAGATTAATTGGAATACATTCCAAATGAAGAGTAAATTTGCTGTGTCCCTCCAGTACCCCAAAGCTGAGAGCCAGTACAGGCAGTTGGATGCTAAATGCTGTCATCTTCCCCTGCTTTTGAGGAATTGAAACATGAGGAATGTCAGCCGAGGTTAATTCACACCAAACAGGTGGAACCATTCCTATTCTCTCTGAACATTAAGCCTGGTGACAGATACTGTTACCCAAATAGAACTGCTTTAATTTCCATTGAAAGTTATGGCCAATTTGAGAGAAAGTTTAATTGAATATTCCACACCGTAGGGAAAGATAATAACTAAACTGAACAGAGAATTCTTGGAGTATATCCAGTATAAATGAGAAAAATCCTCTCCTTGTTTGCTGCCGAGGGAATTGCTGCCTGCTCTGTGTGCTGGGGTGTTTTCATACAGTGCTACAAGTTGGTATTTCTTCGAGACAAAACTGCACCTTGGGAAGAGCAGCTCTTCAGAAAAGCAGGAAGTGGAATGGATAGGACAGCTCAAGGGCACGGCTGATTAACACAGCAGCCTGTTCCTCAAGGAGAGCAGCTGCATCCCATCCTCCTGAGCAGGAAAGGGCTCCAGTGGATGGTTCACTCCTTAATTTTTGCCTATCACTTCTATTAACATCAACTGCAAACGGTGCTAATGGCTTTGAAATTAAGGAATTTCTTACAGCACGTAGTCTTACTGCAACTAATTCCACTGGCTTCTCAGTGAATGAGATCCTCTAAAGGTGCTTCTCATTTAAAGGAAAAAAAAAGGATTAAAAAAAGGAGATATTTTAAAACTGTATTAAGTGTGTTTTTTCAGGGAAGGGCCTCGTAGCTCTGCATCTTTGGGGACAGCCCCTTGATATAAGACTGGGCTTCTTTTGCAGCATCTACAGGTCTCCAACAGGTGCTGTGAGACTCCTGCTGTCTTCTCTGTCCTCCTGATATCCCGTCCTCCTGCTGTCCTCTGTGTCCTCCTGATAACCCCTCTGTCCTCCTGATACCTCCTCTCCCTTCCTGCTGTCCCCTCTCCTCCTGCTGTCCTGTGTCCTCCTGATATCCCCTCTCTCCTCCTGCTGTCCCCTCTCCTCCCAGTGTCCCCTCTCCCCTCCTGATGTCCCCTCTGTCCTCCTGATATCCCCTCCCCTTCTGCTGTCCCCTCTCCCCTTCTGCTGTCCCTTCTCCTCCTGCTGTCCCCTCTCCTCCTGCTGTCCCCTCTGTCCTCCTGCTGTCCCCTCTCTTTCCTGCCACCCTTCCCTGTCCCAAGCCCAAAGCAAAGCCCCTCCAGAGAGGTGACAGCTGACACACAAGTGTCTGATACCCGAGCTCCAAAGCAGTGTCAGATATTCCTCAGAGACTACAGGGCAGCCACAAAAACCCGGGAGACAGGAAGGGATAAATCTCCCCTCTCGTAAAGGTGGGCGTGGAGGAGCTCCAGCACTCGAGATGGAGACAGCAGTGCTCTGATGACTCTGTTTAGGAGTGACCCAGGGATCTGGAGCAGCCTGGATTAAAGGCAGGGTTAAACACACTGGTGTGCCCTGAGCTCTGAGGGAAGGTGGGATCCAGCAGTGTGGGAATGCCAGGAGGCAGCACCCAAATGCCAGCGGCAGCTCCGGGAGCTCTGTGAGGCCTCTCCCTCAGCCTGTGCCACAGCCATATCCCAACTTCTCTTATTTACATGCCACATGATTAATTACAGCAAATGCCATCAGGTCAGCTGGTTCCACATCGAATGCTGCTACCTGATCATGCACACAAATGTGGATATTCCCTGTGCCATGCACACAGATGTGGATATTCCCTGTGCCTCACACAGATGTGGATATTCCCTGTGCCACACACAGATGTGGATACTCCCTGTGCCTCCTCTCCCGGGTCCAGACAGCCGGGAGAGGTGATTCCCACCCCAGCACAACGAGTGACCTGTCCTACAACAAACCCCTCATTTAACAGGATGCAATTGGTGTTCTCTTAGCAAGTCAACAGCCTGATTATCATCACAGATGTTCCCTACAGTATCCCACAAAAGCACATTGCTCCAGTGCTGCAGAAAGTCACAAATTTCTTCACCACTCAGCCTCTTCCCTGAGCCATCACAGCCAACAGCAGGAAAATAAACAGAGCAGCTCACAGTGCTCTGTTGAGGACAATATCAGCCCACGACAGAGCTGTGAGTAAGTATAAAACAATAGGAATAATCAGGTTAATACGATGCTGACGGTGCTACCACCAGTGCTAGGTGCTCTTGCATAGAGCTCTTTGGGAATAGAAATGTTTCAAAGGCCCGTGCTAATTATCTATTGATTTATTAGCAAAATGTAAGGTGCTGATATAATTTCTGTCTGCCAAGAACACACGTCATTACTGTAAAACTTTCAGCTGTCTGGAGTATGACAGGGACTGTAAAGTGGATATATAAAAAAAGCGGAAGTCGTTGGTTACATGTGCATATTTTAAAGCCACGTATTTCCTTTCCACAATACCTCCCTGAAATTCAATGGATTTTAATCTTTGATGTAATAAGGAAGGTGTGTAAAAGCTGGGTTAACAAATGCCATCCTCCCCACCCCACCAGCAGACAGGCAAAGTTATGAAACACTCACAGTGAAAAAGCCTCTTTCCTTTATAATCCTGAAGCCTTAGAAAAGACAAGTCCCTGGGGCAATAACCTGTAATCTCTGTCTCATCTATTGCTGGAAAAACAAAGACAACTCTGGCAGCGTGTCCAGGCTCTCAATTGATTGAGGAGCCAAACCCTGCAGAAAGCTTCAAGGTTAAAGGAGCTCTCTGGTGCTTCCCTTCAAGGTGAAGCCTCTTTTCTCTCTTCAGGTTTAAGTACATTAGCCACTGTCAGAGGGAACGCTGAGCCCTGCCAACTTTTTATCCAGCTATTTACAGAGAGGTTTAGGCCATGGCTTCCCTTCTCAAATATTTGTGAATAAGCAGATGGAATTACCAGGGCCTCATGAGCTCGCTGAGAAGAAGGAGGAATTATCAGCCTGGCATACTGGGAGCCAAACACCTGTAACTTAATTTGCACCGTGGTCAGAAAATGCACATGGGGTAGTTCAGTCCGTCAAGGGGCACTGGAAATCTGCCTGTTCTGGGTCACGGGCACACAGTCTGCCTTGAGGGCAAGGAAACACAAGCTGGGTACAAGGGAGTCCATCAGGGATTCCAACCGACAGGCACAGAACTCTTAAACCATGAACGAAGCAGAGACTAGAGCACCTCTTTGCTAACTCAGTCCACAGTGGGCACATTTCCCCTTGGCTGTTTGGTTTGGGCAATTCTGGGACATTTCCATGTCCCTGAGACAGAGCTGCAACAGGACACAAGTGACAAAATTTCATCATCTCCACCTGGTGGAGATTTGTTTTCTCCCTATACTGGAAAAAAATCAACTAGAATTAAACTGTGAACGCATTCCTTTCTGTCACAGAGCACTAGCACAGGCAAGTTTCAAGCATCTGCCTCATTACAAATATTACACTCTGCAATTTTCTTACTACTTCTAAGTTGTTCAGCCCTTGCCTTGAGAATAAAGGATGATATTTCAATAAAGAAATTAAAAGGTAACTGAAAGAATGGAGAGAGAGGGAAACCTCATGTTTATCATGTTATAAATCTGTATTTTTGGTGCGAAGTTTTCAGCATCAGCTTCTAATGGCCTGATGCAAGACCGATGGCATCCTGGGCATCTGGGGTTTAAATAGCACCAAGATATTTAGGAAGAGTGAGGGACCTCTCCTTTGGAGTTACACAGAGAGGTAAATCCAAGCCCTTGCTCGCCAGGCACATCCCGATGCTGGGCAGGCTCCTGACCCTGGACACGAAAACCTCACTCACTTTTCACTGCTGCTAGAGCAAGAAAGGGTTTAATCCTGTAAACAGGATCCAAGGCTGTAATCTCCAGGTGGTTCTGTTCCATAAATGGATTTAAGGCATTTGAAGCCTGCTGTCGGGACACCGGGCTGGCAGCTCAGCTGCTCTGACTCTCCATAACTTCATTGCAGTCGCTGGAATGGCTCCAATTCAGGGCACATTTGAGGAGCTGCCCTTCAATTTTTTCACTGTTATTTTTTCAAAGAGTTTCTGCAGCCCTCAACAGAGCAGGAACAAAAGCCAATCCCAGTCTCCAGTGGGAAATTCCCTCCACAGAGGAACACAGAGGGTACCTGCCGTGGCTCTGGAAGCTGGGACGCTCCAGCAGCCACTGCATGGCCACACCACCACAGGCACTCCCCAACCTTAAAAGTCACCACTTATCCTCATTTTCCTGCTGGGTCACCCCTGCAGAGGGACCAGACCCTGCATGCAAACACAGACGCACAAACGCCAGACCCCACACAAACCCAGCCTTAAAATTAACACCACTAAATGCCACACTGAGGGAGGCTTAAATAAACTTCTCAGAGTTTAATCAGGAAAACACCAAAGGAGCAGGCAGGAGTACAATTTATACAATCAGCCCATGGGTAACATGTATTCCTTTAATTTTTTTAAATGTTATGAACTTTTGAGTAACACAGCAGGGAAAAGCTATCAGTAATAGCTGTCAAAACCCTGACTTATGACTTCTTACAGTGCAGTTCAGCACTCTCCAAACCTGCTCAGATTGATGGCATTTGTAAGGAGAGCCTTTCTTCCCTCTGCTGTCACATGAGCAGGTTAAGCTTTCAAACACTCCTCGCTCACCTCTAAAGGGCAGCACAATGGGGATGCCCCAGGGACAGAGCTCACCTCCAGTGGTCCATTTAAAACTCCCATGCCCAGCTCAGCTTTGGGAAGGGAAGCTCCTTTTTGTGGTGTTTCAATCACAGGAGAAAACTGCTCCTGGAAACAGAGTCTTTAATGCAATACAAGGGAACAGCCTTAAGTTGGGCCAGGGCAGGTTTAGATGGGATCTTAGGAAAAATATCTTCACCGAAAGGGTGGTGAGGCATTGGAACAGGCTGCTCAGGGAAAGGGTGGAGCCACCATCCCTGGGAGTGTTCAGAAGGGTGTGGATGTGACATTTGGGGACATGGGGTCATGGTGGCTTTGGCAGTGCCGGGGAATGGTTGGACTTGATGGTCTTAGAGGGCTTTTTCAACCTCAACAATTCCATGATTCCATGGCATCAAAGAGCCTCAATTTCCCAACAGAGCCTTTCCCAAGGGTAAAATTTAATTTTGTTTTGCTTATGGAGACTTTGGTTCCTCACCCAGAGAGTGCTCTTACAACCGTGAGCTGTGAGCCCACACTCTGGGTTAGACTGAGCTGGTGCAAACAGCTTTTCCTACCAAAGGAAAAGCAAAAGCAGCAAAACTGCCTGTGACAGCACTGCCATGGTCTGAACCCTCCCAAGGCTCCCCGAGGGCAGTGGGGAGCTCAGGAAGCAGCGCAGGCAGCAGCAGCACCCCAGCACCACTGCCGGACTCACGGCTCTGCTGTCTCCTGCCTGTGCCCCACCACCCCGAGGCACCCAGCACAAACACAGCAACTGCACCCCCAGAGATGGAACAGAGCCAGGTGGCCTCAGGAGGAGCCTCTTGTTTTGCTGTCAGGCACAAAGGAAGGCAGGAAAGGCTCAGATGTGGTGCGCTGCAGGAAAATGACTACAGGGATAAAAAGCAAATTCAGTATTAATGAGGAGAGCAAGGCAAGGGTTAAATGGAGGGGGATCACGTGTATTTTCCTAATCTGATCAAGGCCTATTACTTTATCATTAAAACCCGAATTTATTTTATTGTTCAGCAAGAAATGATGGTTTACTGTGTTGATGTGATCAACACAGAATGAAATTAAGTGAGAAATAAATCAGTCACTACGCAAAGCCCGTTTCTGCCGAGTCAGTATAATGCTGGAGCCTTATAGAAGTCATAGATTAGAACTATGGAGCAAAATAAATGTTATTCCTGCCTGTGTTTTAGTGTAAATAGCCCAAAATATCAGGAAGATGCCAAAATAGGAGCTGACTCGCATCATTCACTGGAATGTTGTGACTGACTTGGGCAACTGGGAGACAAGCAGAGTTGTAGTGGATTGTTTTTCTCTTTTTGGTAAATTACAAGTCAGAAATTAAAAGCAAGAAAATTAACGAAAACCATGTAATTTCATTCTAGAGCAGAGAAAGCTTAATGGGTAATCAAAATAATGTGCACTGCTTCAGCAATTTTTTCATTACAACTGCAAAAAATAATGGCTTTCTGTGTTTTGAAAATTAAGGATTATACTGGATTGAGAACACACTACGAAAAGCCTAATTTTTTTTTTTTTAGAAGCCTCAAAGACGAATAAGAATTTCTGTAAGCAGCCTTTTATCTGGGACAGAGAGCTTGGGTTTTAACTTTTCTCCAGCAAGCACAGCAGCACACTCCATAATGAGAAATGTGCAGACACAGTAATTAACCAGGGAATAACTCCTTATGGATCACTCTGCTGTCTGGGCAGAGTGTTGTTCTGTGAGCAGCAAGAATTCAGAGCCAGGGAGTTCCTCTTGGCCCATTTGCTCCTCAAGCCATCACATCTGAGAGAGTTTCAGCTCCGTGGCTGCGGGGAAGTTTGTAAGAGCACTGAGGAAGTGGGCAAAAGCAGCTCAAAGATGTGAGAACAAACATAAAGACATGAAAACAAACACCATTCTTAAAACTACTGTCTCTATAAATATGCAGGAGATGGTGATGAAAGTATAGAATTAATACATGGGGGAATAGGCATCAAAATTAGTGCTGGGCTTTCTGCTGATGTATTTTAGGAGCCGCAGTAGCACAGAAGGAAGTGCCCAGCCAGGAAAAGGATGGTTTCTTTCAGGTGGGTTTGACAGAGATGTGGTTTTGTAGCTCGAGCTCGTTTGTTACCCTCAGATCTTAATTAAACACATCCTTCATTCTTCACTCATAATCTGTCTCATATAGCACGAAAGACCTTTGTCAGTGTTGGAAATGCAAGCATCACTCAAACCTGGCTGTGTTTATTCTGCAGCAGCATAAGGTACACCCTTCCTGCTTTGTTAGGGGATGATGGATGGGTTTGGGGGGGAAGAGACCTTAAATCCCATCCAGTGCCCCCCCTGCCATGGCAGGGACACCTTTCACTGTCCCAGGCTGCTCCAAGCCCTGTCCAACCTGGCCTTGGACACTGCCAGGGACAGGGAAACCTAAAAAATCTGTTAAAATCATGACTCAGTGCTGACTTTGCTGACATCTCAGCAGGTTTCTGGTCTGTCTGTCCAATTAACATCCTCTAATTAAGGATTGTTTACCCTCTATTAAGTCAACTACCAATTAACTGCTACATCCTCCAACAATCTACTTAAAAACTTGTAAGCTGTTCACGGTTTTTGTTAGTGTTGCTACGATTTGAACTTCTTTTTGAACTTTTATGTAAACTTTTCCTCAACTCTTTACTCAGCACAAACGTCCCCTTGGCTTCTCCCAAGTAAGCCAAAGCCTCCTGGGCTCCTGCTGCAGCAGCATTACTTTGTTTACCTCTAGAAAAGAATTAAAAGCATTTTCCCAGTAAAGAACAAACGTTTACAGAGCAGAGTATGCTGTGCCCGTGTTTGCAATGCGCAGCAATGCAGGGAACGAATCCCTTAAATATTTCTCTAATCCCACGGACGATTTTTCATCTTGCTGGGTTTAGTCAGTGAACACACAGCAAGCTCCTACTTAAACAAAGCAAGTTTGCCCTCCTGAAGGAGCACTGGGCACACGACCACAGCCCATAATGTGCATGTTCCCCGTGTCCCATACAGGGACCAGCAGTTTGCCTGGAAAACTCATTTCCCCCCCAAAGCCCCCCTGCAGCTCCCACCTCCCCTCCCACCGCTGCTCCGCCAACTTCCAATTCACAAAAGCAGAACCTCTTTAGAACCAAAATAAACACTAATCTTAAATTCGATGTACCCTGACAGCAAATAAGTTTGCTGTGCTTACTTCAGCATGAATAAAAAGCCCGCAAGGAGACTCCTACATAAGAGTATATTTACAAGTTCCATTACCCACTGGAGAGATTGATGTAATAAACTCATAATAAAAAGCCTCGTGTTATGGATTTCTCTAATGTTTCTTATCAAACAGCCTGTATTATCTTGGCTTGTGTATTCAATTTAAAATAGGTTTGCAATAAGTGCCTGAGAGCTGGAGGTCATTTTCCCTGGGTTTTCTGACACGCTGGGATGTGCAGTGTCTTTTCCTGCCCCGGGAAGCTAAAAGCAGTTTGGAGCTCGGTCGAGAACAGTTTACAAAGCAGGCAGGTGATGAATCCAAGAGAAGAAGAGTGGGAATACATTACCTGAGCACCTGTTCATACCTCACAGCCACAGCAGAGCTCCTCGGGGCACAGCACCCGTCACAGCTTGTTTTTCTGACTAAACAGAAGAGTGCAGTTGTTCCTCACGAGATAAAACCCATTCACAGAAATTGTTTTGCCACCAATTGTCACCTCATTGGTATTTCATCCTGGCTGGCAGCATCACAACCCAGGTGTTCCCCGGGACCTGCACGCTGCCTGCCTGGGATCTGTTGCAGTGACTTCACCTGTTAGGTAAAAATAGCCCAAAATTGGGACAACAGATGCGGTGTTTGGAGGTGGAAGCAATAGCTAAGCACTTGTACCTATTTATTTCCTCCCTGGCACCGGATTTAGCTAATAACCATTAGTTGCTAATTAGGATCCAAAGCAATTTTCCTTCAGACCTATTTCAAATCATTGCAACACAATTATGCAACACATTTGCCTCATTTATTAAATCTTTTAAATACATTGCTGTTTTCATTTTCAGTTCTTATCCTCTTACTCCGCAGTGTCCTCTGCTCAGGTTGAAGCAGCTCCATGGACCTACACGAGCACATCAATTTTCAGTCCATCTCCCCTTCCCTGGTATCATTTCTGCTAAAGCCTCCTGAATTAACCATTCAGTCCCTGTAAAATCCATCCCCTAGAATCACGGGGTGTTTCTTCTGATTTCAGTGGACACAGGACATTCAGCCCAGTTATCTACTGATGACAACCAGGGAATAAAACCACAAGGATTTTTAGGCTTTGTGTGCCAACCGCTTATAACCACTTTTCCCCCCGCCTTGTAATCAAATTTTGCTTCCATTAATCACCTGACAGTAGCAACAAAAGTTCACAACTCCAAGGCCGCCTTCTTACACAAAAAAGAATAAACCAGTGTTTTTCTGGTAACAATTAACACCCTGCAGAACAAGCTGCTCAAAATATTGGTCTCAAGTAAAAGCAGAGATGCATTTGGCAAAGATGCAGTGGAGCAGGTGGGCATTAAACTGAAACCAAGCCCTTTTAATTTTAGGAGATCAGCATTCTCATTGAAACAAGAGTGAAGGGCACTCAGAGGTGAGCAGGGAAAAAATTAAAAAACAGGGAGCTTATTGCACATCAGTTGATGCATTAGACAGATGGACAGACACCCTCCTGTAGCCACTAGGAAGGACCTCCCATCCCTTGAGAACACATCAAAAATGCCTTCAAAATATAAGGGACACTTTGAAATTGAAAAAAAAAAAAAATTTACAACGGCGTAAAGTTGAGGCAAAGTTTTCTCATCCCACACGTCAGACCAAGCCTGGGTGCCCACCTGTGCTGAGACAACTCCAGCCTGTCCCTCTTTTACAGAGGTGGTTTCCCTGTGCCCTGGCTGGGCTCGAGTTTGGGGCACTCCCTGCAGCCTTTCCTGGGTGGAAGCATCACATCCCACCCCACCTGTGTCCCCAAACCCCCCTGAACCCAAACACCCGAGGTGGAACCCCGCTGTGGAGCTCCCGTGTGTCACATCCCGCGTTTGCTGCTGCAGGGACACGGAGTGAGGACACCATCAAATGTTTCATGGTGCTTTTCTCCCCGTGGTCACCTTCTGCTGTATGCCCCAGACCACAATGACCCAGCTCTGACACTCCTGCTCCCAGTTAATGGGATCTCACCCTCCAGAGCCATCTCAGGCTCCTTTACAAACCTGCACTTTCCCTACCCTGAAATCTCACTTTAAATTCAGGTTACAATGTACCCGCTCTATCCTTTCCTGGTGACTCATCAATGCCTTTGTTTCTAACTCCATGGATAACAAATCTCTGCTCCCAAACTCCAAATGAACTGTGAGGGGAGCTGGCACCTGTATGTCTCACACGTGCTGGGAACAAACTGGCTCCAGCACACTTAAATAAATATATCCTGCTGACTTTCCAGCACTGGGAATCTCTCCTAAGTACTCCCACAGCCCAGGAGCTCCCCAGTCAGCTCTCAGGTGGAACCTGAAGTCTGGAAAGATGAAGGAGCAGCAGAGCCACTGATGGAAGCTGTTCTGAATTGCAGGGATGACCAAGGCTTCTTTGAGAAGCAGGGACTGCTCCAGGTTATTCCTGACTCAGGGAGAAACTGAAACTTTTCTTGGACTATGTCTGCAAAACACAACCCCTGTGTGCAGCTAATAAAGCTGGAGACATCGACTGGCAGCTGCTAAATTTCCACACTTCAGTCCCTAAGAAAGTGGAGTTGTTTCATCCCTGCTGCACCCCTCTCTGTTGTGTTGTGTGGAATTCAGGGCACTAAATTTAATATTTCTGGAATCAAGGCTCTCCTTCCAGTTCTTTGCTTGTCTCCTGCATTTCTGAGCACGGATGTGAGGAGTCACCACAGCTGAAATGACAAATGTCTGCAGGGAAAGTGCCCATGGAGCTGCTCTGGGAGCTTGAGATGCTCCCTCTGCTCTGGAGCCAGGCTGGGAGAGCTGGGGGTGTTCACCTGGAGAGGAGAAGGATCCAGGGAGAGCTCAGAGCCCCTTCCATGGCCTAAAGGGGCTCCAGGAGAGCTGGAGAGGGACTGGGGACAAGGGATGGAGGGACGGGACACAGGGAATGGCTTCCCACTGCCAGAGGGCAGGGATGGATGGGATATTGGGAAGGAATTCCTGGCTGGGAGGGTGGGGATGGTTTGAGATGGAATTCCCAGAGCAGCTGTGGCTGCCCCTGGATCCCTGGCAGTGTCCAAGGCCAGGTTGGACAGGGCCTGGAGCAGCCTGGGATAGTGGAAGGTGTCCCTGCCATGGCAGGGGTGGCACTGGATGGGATTTAAGGTCCATTCCAACCCGAACCATTCCATGATAAAAAGATGCTTGAAAAGTCTAAATTCACACTGCATTTGCTTTGATCAGCTTAAATAAACCCTTATAGTTTTTACAACCCAAGTCATGTGGGTTGGGTTTTTTTATGGTCTTTTCCCATGTTATTTAACAGCTTTTAAAAGGAAGACGATGCCCAGGACCAAATTTTAATGGAAGACCTTGAACAAATTATAGCAAAAGAAAATTTGGATGGTTGGTAATTTAAGTGTTATATTTTTGCTACCAATGTGAACCCAACCCTAGCAAATTAAAACAGGAAGAATTAATTGGATATGCAAATAAGATTATTCACGATATAAATCTAATTACATACCAATTTGCTTTAACAGCATGAAAAAGACAAAAAAGACTCTTTGTAAATTGTTTTCAAAAGCACCTGTAGCACAACAAAGGGGAGAGGCTGTCTCTGAAAGGTGCTCATTTCAGCACTAATCAAACGAGGTGCTTTGACATCTTATCAAGATCCCTTTGTCAGGGGCACCCCGCTCTGTTCCCTGAATTCCAAGATTCCATTTTTAGTTTTCAAACACATCCCAGAACTGCCTCTGTTTTTATCCCAGTGATACCTGAGATGGCCACCTAAAAACCAGAGACTAGACAGGAATAAGGGAATTATTAAAATTATTAAATTGTTAAATTAATTTAAATTATTAAAATAAAAACAACTCAATCAATAAAATTATTAACAAAATAAATAATTATTAATAAAATAAATTTAAATAATTAAAATTATTTAAATTATTGTAAAGGTGGGTATTTATTTGAAGGGCCTTCAGAGGTACACCCTGGGCAGGCCAAAGGCTGCTTCAAGATGGACCCTGAGTCACGAGTTCTTCACCCTTTTATAGGTTTGGTTCATTTGCATATCAGGGTTAATTCTCCAATTAAAGCTTCAGTTAATGGTGTAACTACCCCAAGTTCGCCCCTCCTCTTCAGAGGCCTCAGTTTACGTATTTTGGGACAATCTGGGTGTCCTTGGAGAGCAAACCCAGAGAGGTTTGTTGTGTGTAACCAGCATGAGAGAGCAGCAGCTCACAGGGCACACGGAACTTCAGAGTTACTCATTGGGCAGTACAGGGTTTGAAAAATATACAAGTTAAAACCTAAAGCATCACCAGGAACAGGCAAAAAAAAAGGCTGGATCTTGAGAATATGAGGTGATTTTGGTCACAAATCCTGACTTTTTTGAGCTGGGCCAGGCTTGTTTTCCTGCCTGAGCACAGGGAAGCTGTGGATCTGCTGGGCTGGCACTGGGCACACCCACAGTGGGCACTGGGAGCTGCTGGCTGCACATCCTGAGCCTTTTAGAAAACAAGAAGGGACAAAGGAATAATTAGCAGAACCCCACAGTGGGTGAGGGAGATTTCTCCAGGGGGAAAAAGCCTGTTAATTTGGGAGCCTTTTGTGTCCAAGAAGCAAATTACACTGATGGCCAATTTATTTCTTTGAGGAGCTACTTGTCAGAGAGAGTAAAAATTATAAACAAGATCACTGGAATTAAGATACAGAATAGCTGAGACCATAATTAGTGTCCCTGTGCCACCCCTGATAAAGGATCCCAATCACCCGTTTTCTCTGACTGTACATTGAATTTTGTCATCTGAATCTGGTTCCCTGGTTCACAATCGGACATCTAAAACATTCCAGAGTAAAAGCATTAAAAATATGTTCCAAAGAAAAGGAATATAATGTTTACACCTGTACAGCAAGCAACCATTGAGGTCACCTTATGGAAAGCAAGGTGTTGTTATTAAAGGAAACTAAATTTGACCCACGTAAAAAAACCTACAAAATAAGGAAGAGTTGTTAAAAGATTAAATGTGCGGTGGAGGCAGAAATGTGGAGGCTTTTTGTCACTTAAACTCTGTGCATGGAGGGGTTTTGCAGCCTTTATTTTCTATTTTAGATTATATTAATAAAGAAAGGGAGCATTGCCCTTGCACTACAGATACTGAAATTTATACTGAAAAGAAATGAAGAATTTGAGAGGTTTTTTTGTCCCTTAAACTCTGCGCACGGAATTTGTTTGCAGCCTTTATTGTCTATTTTAGATTGCATTAATAATGGAGGATGGCTCAAGAGGAGAATCCCACATCTGCAGAGTCACTGGTGACACATTTATTGATACGCTTTAGCAAAGCTGTTTTTCCTTTGAGCCCAGCCTGGCTGCCAATACATTTGTACAGTCAAACTGGTACATTTCTCTTTTTGCTTTAAATGCTCTGTGGGCAGCCGCACAGTGACTCATGGATTTACACGAGACCTGAAGTCTTCAGGAACAACTTAAAGAGTTTTAAAACTCCTGCTTTCTCAAAAAACGAGGATTGGAAGGGACAAATCCTGCAGAGAACATCAGCAGGGTTTGTTTTGGGGTCCTCCAGCACGGCTGAGCAACTGGTGGACAATTTTGTGTTGTTTTCCCAAAATTTCTCTAAATTTTGCCTCTTTTCCTCTTCCAGGGGCAGCCAGGGCAGCTCTCAGGTGTGCAAATCAGTGGCTCAGTGCATGGGAAGGGGTTTTTCTACCTGGAATTTATTCATAAGTCAACCCTCCTCTCACTGATTCGGACTGACACATTTTATCAGCTGACACACCTTAAATAACGGGCTTTTTTTTTAAAAAAAAAGCTGTGTTATGACATCTCTTAAATGCCAAAACACTTCCTAACTGCTGTGTTTTCATGCATCCCCTAAATACCCTTAAAAGAAAGCAGCAAAATGCCAGAGAATGCCTCCACTCAAAAATAAGAAGGGGCAGTTAAGTTCTAGCAGTAATTGGATGCCACATTAAAAGAAAGTCACAATAAAGAAGTGTTTGAAGCCTCTGCCACGGATTTCAACACAACACCTTGCAGGAGGTGTGAGTGGCAGTGCTGACTCCAAGGTGTAGGAGCTCACAGGGTAACAACCTTGCACAAATCAATCCTGCAAAGCACTGACAGGCACATTTCGCTCGTAGCCCCGGGGAAAACCCACGCCATAAGCACATTTTCCACCCAGCAAGCACTTTCCAAACCAGCACGGCCACACCTGAACTTCAACACTGAGTTTCTGTGTCAGGACAAACTGAAATCGGATGAAATTTTTAAAGTTTGATTCGATGTTACTCCAAAAAAAAAATTAAGGAGAAACACAGCAATCAGACCATTATTGCATGCAGTGACGTGGTTGTTCCAGGAACAACTCCCAGTATCCAAAGGTTAAGGTGGAGATTTCTCTTGCTCAAGTCCCAGGTCAGATTCCCATCTCCTGTGCTTTGATTCAGCTGGGTTGGGCAGTTCTCGACCTTCCCAAAGTGTCCCAGCAGTGCCTCAGAACCTCTGAGCAGCCTGGTCCTGGGGAACGTGTCCCTGCCCATGGAGGGGATGGGGGCTGGATGGGGACTCAGCAATCCAGCACCAAAATCCAGTCAATTCTCTGTGTCAACTCCTCCCCAAAAGCATTTTGATTGTACAAATGAGCTGTAAATCCGTCATCAGTATAAAATCCAAGGGCTGTTCTTCCTGCACCCTGTAGTGTTTGAATTTTAGATTTTCATTTGTAGTTTCTATGTCAAGCAATACCTGAGATGCTGCTGTTTGATGATGGGTGAGAACTGGATTTGAAAGAACACATTTTCTGTTCTTTCTCTTCATATTCGTGTGTGTATATTTAGAAATGGAGACATTAGCCCTGTGCTTTAAATGTGGCCTGGATCATGAATCAGCAGCTAAATCAGCGCAGAATCAATCGTGAACGGGACAGAACCACCAGGATCACTGAATTCCAGCTCCTATTGGATTTTCCTAGCGCTTTTCAGCCCTGGATTTGACTTTTAATGGTTCTACACATTCCCACCTGGTTTGTACAATGCTCCTGGAGGGGTTTAAGCCACACTTTTTAACTGCAGGGCCCTTCCCTGGTCGGGATTGTGGCATTCCCAGGAGTGCTGCTCCCAGTCCCCAGGACCCTGATGCAAGCCGGGCACACTCTTACACCTCCTCTCCCTCTGCCTCTTCCCGAGGGGAGAGCTCCAGCAATCCATCATTGCCTCAGCAGCAGCCCCAGGAGAACGTGTTTGTAAGCAGACATCCATCACGGCCGCTCGCACGCGGCTGCGCTTCCTCGTCCTCACACCTTCTCTGGCTCCGGGATTTTTCATAAATGCGACTCTGTGCACGCTACCATCACCCAGCGCCTCGCTGCAATTAGCACCCAGAGGCTGAGAACCAATTAGGAGGTTATTTAATGAGTCATAAGCCGCAGAAAAGGTTTAGGAGTGGGGAAATAGGGAGGTCGTGTGAGACAACAGTGAGACAGAGGAAAGCAGGACAGGAGAAGATGGGAATCCCATGTGGTTAAAAACTAGTGGATCCAACTCCTCAGCTGATTGAAATGGGGATTTTTGACAGAAGTCAATAAATGTGCTCTAAAACAGGTTGTCCAGAGAAGCTGTGGCTGCCCCTGGATCCCTGGAAGTGTCCAAGGCCAGGTTGGATGGGGCTTGGAGCAGCCTGGGACAGTGGAAGGTGTCCCCAGGACAGGAAATTGGAATGAGATGAGCTTTAAGGTCCCTCCCAACCTGAACCATTGTGACATTCTCTGATCCTGACAAGTGCAGTAGCCAGAGACTGGCTGTTGAGTGGAAACACATCCTCCTCTCACATACCTGGTCTGACTGATTCCTACTCAAGAGGACTGAATTTAAAACCAAAGCTTGCTCTTTTCCAGCACTGCTGGGTAACTCAGATAAATGGATGCATTTTTGACTCCCGGATTACATTTTAGTTTCCTAGCGGAAGGTGGGCACCCCACGGCAGGGCTGGCACTGGATGATTTTTAAGGTCCTTTCCAACCCAAACCACTGTGTGATTTTGAGCTGCACTGGTGGAGGCCTGGGGTGATTTGTCAGGTGTGACAAACCCTTCCCAAGCAGCCCAGGGGACGCAGGACCCTGCGGGGAAAGGCCCTGACACCCACGGGGCGATGAGGGACCATCCATGAGCTGCTCTCCAGACAAGGCATCTTCAGCAAAGCTGCCCAAACTGCCCAGCTCTGACCCCACACACAGCTCTGAACCCACACACAGCTCTGCTCTGCTGCCCACGCTGTGCTGGTCCCACAGGGCAGGCTCAGTGCTCACCTGCGTGGCTGCAGCTTCTTTGATCAATTAAAAACTCCCATTCCAAAGCCGCTTCCCAGTCCTGGGAGCTCGTGAGACAGGCATATTAAATGAGCAATAAAATGCAACTTAATGGGGTCGATGTTAAATTAGTTTCAATTATCAAACCCCGTTTTAACAAAATGAATGCCTGGCTCCCTTCCAGAACTCACGTAATTTACATGGGAAAGCACTGGGTTCTCTCTCCTCCCACTGACTGATGGCATCTCTCCCTTGCCTTTCATTAGGGAATAACTTCCATATTCCATCCTGATATACCAACAAATTCCAAAAAAAGAAAAGAGAGCATTCAAGTTTGCTCAGGAACGCAGCAGAGGTCAATAAACGTGACTGTTAAACTTCATAAAGCAAAGTCAGTATGAATAAATACTGGGAAATTCTATGCAGATTATCTACCAATGAGTTGTTTGTAGAGTGTTGTTTTAGAACAAGTGGGAAAACACTCAGGGGAGCTCTGCTTTTCAATAAGGAAAAAGAGGACAGGCTTTAGAGTACACATCATGTTACTCAGATCTGGGAAGGAAGGAAAGGCAGTGCCTGCCAGATGTGCATTACACGTGCTGGAAATTCATGACCGTATTTTGAAATGAGGAGCTCAGTTTTGTGAGGTTAATAAGGACCCAGAGGCTGCCCTGCCTCTCTGGAAAGGGAGTGGGGAACCCAGCTCACCCTGAGGAGCCCACCCCAGCCAGTGCCTCTCCTCATGCTCATGTATGAAAAAACGGAGAATCAGCACAGTTTTTCCAGCTGATGGAATGAGCTGCAGCCATTCCTGATAACAGTTCTTGGCCACTTGACTTGAGAATCGCAGCTGGGCTTCCCAGCTCAGAGAGACACCATGAGATTGCCACGGAGAGCGTTTTTATCCCAGCTGAGGAATACATCTCTCAGTACCAGTCTGATTAGGGGCTGCTCTGCCTTTCAAACTTGTTTTCTCTCCTCAAGTGCTTCAATGTTCCCAACCCACAGGGGCTGAGGAAACCAAACACAGGCAAACACCCAATGGCAAAAGCATCTTCCAGAACACTCTCCTCCAGCTGGTTACCCCTCCTGCTGTCCTTCACTGCCCTCCCCACTCCAACTCTCCCCATTTTGAGGTCAGTAAAGGAGTTTTTGGGAGTCTCTTTCCATTATTCTTTCAGCCCTGTGATGTCAGTCACCATTTCCATGCTGGCAGATGTGACACTCTTCTGCCTGAGCTCTGCTCCCACACCTCTGCCTCTTCCCAAAGATGCTATTCCCTCAGGAAACAAAGCACAAGATCAGAGCTTGTCTCTCTCTAAGCCTTCCTTCTTGCTTTTTCAACTTGAACTGGCAGTAAGTATCATTCCTTTCAATAATATTTACAGTTTCAGAGCTGCCTGTATGGACTCTTTTTGAGTTTGGTCACAAACCTACCAAGAAGCAGGTTGGAGACCTGGGTGCCCAATATGGGCATCAGATCTGTGTTAGGCATTCAAAGGGATCACAAAATCATGGCAGAGAGAAAAGAAAACAACAGCTCCAGTTATTGCCAAATCACCACAACCTGGACTTCAGCTGTAAAGATTAAAAATACACCAATGCTGTGATTTTTGTCACATATAATCCCACTATTCAGGGATGCTATAAAAGACAATTTAAGTTACTTGACATAGAGAATTTGGAACCCATTTTTCCATCACTGAGGAAGCGAATAATTCTTCTCTTCATCCCACCTGTGCATCCAGCTGCTTCCAGCCGCTTTTCATCTCTGTGACCCCTGCATTGCTCCCTGTTCCACACCCCAGAAAGCCCAGCCACCACCCTGCCTTTTTTCCAGTCCCCCTTCAGATGTCTTCTAGCAAAGCCCACCCAGTGTGAGGCCAGAGAAAATGACATTTCCTGTGGACTGGATAAAAATGGAAGGAGAAAGAATGCCCTAGGAGTAAAGCTGGAGCTCTCAGGGAGCATTTCATGGCATCTGCTGACAAAGAGCTGGAAGGGCACAAATGGTTTATTCTTCCCAGTCTCACTGATCATCCATTGCATTATCCCTGTTTCACAAATAAAAACAATGATCACGATCAGAACTCTGTCAGGGATCCATTTTGCAGACGGGAAGGCTCAGAAGGTACAAATTAAAAGTTGGGATAAGAGGAATTTCAGCCACATCTAAGTTCATGCTGTTCCCAACCTGCACCAGGCGAACTCAAAGCCTTCACACACAAACTGCTTATTTTCCTTTCAGCCCTGCAAGACAGCCATGGGAAGCTTTATAAATGACAATACCCCTTAAAACAGATGCAATCTTCAGACCTTTCAACTCAGAAAATTGGAATTAAGACACATCAACCTATTAAGATAGCTGTATTTTTCATACTTTCCCTGACACCTGGAAAGTTTAATGAAGTTTAAAGTCACCAGCTTCAGCTGGAGATGCTGACTGCTGGCTGCCTAATTAGTTGCCCGTCTCATTGATTAGCAACTCCTCCAGTAGTCGATTATAAATGGTTGTAATGCTTGCTTTGCTTCACAGAGTAATTAATATGATATAGACTATTTAACAATCGTGTCTCAGCTTGACTGATGAAGCTGAATAGGTGTGTTTTACTGCAAAATAAAAAATCCTAACACATCAGGAAAACCAGACTGAAGCACTGAAGGGATAATGGGCAAGTTTTGCTTCTTCACTGTAACACACAGGAAACCTTTCCTAAAACTTGCAATAATGAGTCAGTGCAGCCTGTCATGAGCATATTCTTAATTTCAGAGCACAGCCTGTCACAGCACTTGACAAATGCTTCAATAAAGCAGCATTAAACAATACCCAACTGAACTGCAGCATTCTGGGCTCTATTCATTAAAAGAAGAACTTATTGGGAGCAGCCACTGATTTCCCACAGACTGATCCTGAGCAGGATTTGCAAAAATACATCGATATCCATCCTATTCAATGGCCCCAACCCTGTAAAAATTGGAGCCCTTGTGACAACCAGGCCCTGGCTGCAGGAGGGGACAGGGATTTCTGGGAGAAACCCTACAAAACCATGCGTGGTGGTGAAAAGCCTCACTTTCTGTACGGCCAACCCATGTCCAGTGGAGCTGTCAGCTCTTCTGTGACTGCCCACATTTACAGCACCTCATTATCCAAGTTGGATTGACTTTTATTCCCTTTGGATGATCTCCCTTCACTGCTGCTCAGCTGAGAGACCTTCACCAAGTGAAAATGATCACTGCCAACAGCATTTCCAGCCACTTCACGCTCCAAGGGCAGCAGCAAAACCCAGGGATTGAACCCCAAAAGGCTCAGTGGGAGCTGATGGTTCCCCCCATGTTCTAAATGATGCAAATACCCACCAAAGCGTGGAGAAAAGGAGCAGAGATTTTGGACCCGGGCAGGGAGGAAATCCCCACAGAGGCAGGTTTTTGACTAGCTAAGCCAGGCTTTGCCCAGCACCAAACACAAGCTCCAAGCCCAGCCCAGCTGATTTCCCACTGCACCATATCTCTCACCTCGTTCTCCTCCATGACCACACAAGCATCACAAAATTAAGCCCCTTTCCAATAATATTTAGATTTTCTAAGAATCATGCCATATTTTACCTATAAAACACCCAACTAATCAAAACAGATTTGGCCATAAAATCCATTTTTACTGGCAATAAATAAGCAGTTTGGGTCTATATCCTCCTTAATTTGATAGATGCGTGGAAAAGTAGGTATTTCTGTAAGTCCCTAAATGAGATTTAATTTCAATACCTACACACTAATTCAAATGCAAAGGAGCTAAATTGAAAAGAGGCATCGTATAAAACACACAGGGGATCAATACACAGCCAGAGAGTTGGAACATCTGCTTAGAAAAATGTCTGTCTAGGCCCTGCTTTATTTAAAGTGCACCATCTCACCTCCTTAACTTTTGGGAAAGGTAATTAAACTTGGCCAGATGGACTTGAGAGTTAAAGAGAGAAAAACATAATATACCTAATCATCTGTGGATAAAAATGAGAAGATGGCATTGATATGGCCTCTAATTTCATAATTTGGGAATTGATGGCCTAAATCAATCAGGTCACATCCAGCAAGGGCTTTGCTGCTGACAGATCAGGAGTGGAAATGGGTACAGACTTCTTACGAGGCCGACTCAAATTCTCTGCAATCACAGAAAAACTCACCACATAATCCCTAAATAAGCATAAATTACATTTCTTTAGCTCTCCTTTCCACCTGTGTACAGCTGAGTGATGCTGTAGAACCCCACTTTGGCAGCTCAAACTCTTCTGGCTTCAGTTTAAAGGAATTTTTGTCCACTTCAGGTTTACTCCCTTTTATCCCAGTCAGGAAAGCTGGATCCAGGACCTGCTCACCCAACACCTGCCTGCAAGGTGATGCTGCTGGGGGGGCACACCTCTTCCTGAGGGATTTCCAAACACAGGAATTGGAAACAAACATTAAAAAAAACCCTTAATAAATCAGAAAAAACCCACCCGAAGTATTAAAGGCAAGGGAGATCTCATCTGCAAACCCTTCTCCAGTGATCCCAGGGCTGGGTGGTGTTTGAGGAGCAACAGAAGCCATTCCTGCCTCCTCTGCTGTGCAAACATTAATTAGGCAGCTGGCTCCAGAAATGCAAAGTGCTGCAGAACTGACCAAAATATAAATTAATTAATTATGGGGCCACACCAGATTAATCATTTCCCAGCTTCCTACTCACATCAAAGTGAGGAGGGAGCTACGCAGCACCAGAAAAAGAAACGCTGAACAAATTGAACTGCCGCCTTGTTTAGAGGAGATCATCATTTAATATGTGTAACAGGGCTCCCAGCTTTAATTATTTATATTCACACATGAAATTAGCTGAATTTCTCTGGTATGTAACCTGCAGCTGCTAGGAGAGCAGCACGAATTCAAATCCTCATCTCTCGGTGGATTCTGAGGTTTAATTTTTAACAGAGCTGGGTGCTCGATGTCATTGGAACGTGTTGCTATAAATTATGGGGGTTTTTGCCTCACAATGGAAAACACTTGACTCTGTATTGCATTTTTTCCCTCCCGTGAGTTGCACAGCCGTGCTCTAAACACTCTGGTCTGAGCCACTGCTGGGGTATTGCTGTGCTGGATCAGCACGTGATAAAAGGAGAAAGAATGCCTGGACAGGCATTGCTAAGAATATTTTCCTGTTAAAAAAAGGTTTGGGGAAAAAAACCCCAAACCACCACAAACAAAACCCCCGACAAAACAAAACCCTCCCAAAAAACAAACTAACCCCCCCCAAAACCCCAATAAACCCCAAAAAACAAACAACCCCCCCCCAAAAAACCCCAAAACCAAAACAAAAAAACTAAAAATCAAACAAAAAATCCCACCCAAAACAAACAAAAAACCCCAAAACAAACAAAAACCCCAAGAGCTCCACGACAAATTCACTTCTTGAAGCTCCTGTATTTATGTGGTGGTTGCAGCTGGAAGGGGCTGGTAAGGATTCAGGGATGGGCTCTGCCATGGGTCAGTGTGTGATGAGCAATTTTATCGTGCATCACTTGGTTTTTTATTTTATATTATCATTTACTGTCATTATATTTCACTTTATTTCAGCTATTAAATTGTTCCTATCTCAACCCACAAGTTCTGGTTCTCCTCCTCCATCGCAGCGGGGTGGAGACAGGTGAGTGAGAGGCTGGGTGGGGCTGAGCTGGGCTTAACCCACAGCAGTGTCAGAAGGTGAAGGGTTAAATCCCACTCTAAAATATGCATGTGCACACTCAGACATTAATGTGTCTGTGCCACTGCAGCTCATTAACATGCAAATACGACTTCAGCACGGAAACTCACTGCTCCAGGAGGGTAATGAGGCAAAGCATGGCGCAGAAGCCACGGAAACACAGAACATTTCCTTTCTGACCCGTCCAGCTCATCACAGCCACACGATGTCACATCTCCCTCAATGCTTTGGCTCAGCCCGTGCAACGCCTTTTGTTTCCATCACTCCTCCCTGGCTGGACACAAATGATTTTTTGGGATATGTGGGTCACAACTTGAAGAGCTTCATGCCACTTTTCACGGCCTGTTCGTCCTCTCATCCCACTCTCCAACGCTTAAAAATTATCAGCACCACAGCTGCTGTTTAAGGAATGTGAGAGCCTGAACAAACCAGAGCTGTTTGGCACTAAGGAATTAGTTTGCAGCTACTGACACCTGAAAACACAATCAGAAACCCTGAACTGATACACACCAACCATCGAGTCCAAAAAGCATCCGTGGGTTTTTAGCAGCGCAACCTCAAAACAACGAGTGAATAACAGTCTGAAAAGTGTGGTCCCAGCTTGGGGGGTGGGTTGGAAAGAGGTGGCTCTGAAAGACCTTTTCCATTTTCAGAGCCCCTGAAATCATGAGCAGTGCTTCTCCTCGAGGCAGCTGCTTCAAACACGGATTGGTCGAGGTTCCTCAGTGAGTGTTTCACCAGCTCTGTGAGGAGCAGCAATATCTGAACCCCCAGCACACCACATCGATAGCGGGGTCCCCGTGGGCTGGGAGCAGCTCTGGCGTGTCCCCCCTCCACTGGCACTGCTGGGGAAGGGGCACCTTAAGGCCACGGTGGGATCCTGAAGTGCCCGGGGGCTCACAGCTCTTTCATGGCTCAGATGAGACGAGTTGGGCAGTTTTGATGCAGTTTCCAGGGAGAAGATGTGCATTTAGGAAGCACACACACACTAAAAAAAGCCCAAGGAGCTGGTGGGAGTGGCTGGAGCCCCAAAGAGGCACTGGGGATGCTGTTGGGCGTGGTGGCACCACTCAGCTCCACGGGGGTTTGTCAGGGCAACACCCCAAAAACTCATCCTTCACCAGCCCTGCTGCCTTCTGCAGCAGAGACCAGAGACAAGGATGGGCTGTGTCTGACTCTGATTAGAACTAAACCCAAGTATTCCATTTCCAGGTTTAAGCTTATTTTCACAGGTAGCTCAATTCTTAACTTTCCCAGTGATCTAAGGGTCCACAAGGCACTGTGGAGGGTTGGTAGACAACTTTCTGTGTACTAGTTATATTTTTTTTCCCTTTTTATAAATCAGTTATTAATATTTTAGGGCAGAAAATGGTTTGACCAACATGAAAACACAAATTTCTCCCCTTAACCTCAGAATATTTAACAGCCACCCGTGTGTGTGCTCATAACACCAGAGCACGACACAAAACACTCCCACAGCTCTGGGAAGCAATCCAAGTGCATCCCTTAAAAACAGCCCAAACGAGGGAGCCCTGCTCATGGCAACACCAGAGTTCCCACAGCAAAACCACTTCCATGCCTCCAGCCAGCTCGGACAACGCTGCAGGCAGACACAGAAAATCCCAGATTTAAAACCTGCCAAAAGAAGTCGGCTCAGAGCATGTCCTGCAGCAAAAGGAAACCATTTCCTCACTCAGCACCTGCTCTAAAACTCACACTAAACTTCTGGCCCTCCTCTCCCCACACATCTGTTAAATCTCCCTCAGCAGGACAGAGAATCTGAGGCCTGAGGAAATTCAGTGCACTGCAAAGAAGAGGAAAAATGATGCAGCAGAGTAATTTGGGGAAAGGCAGTGCTGGAGAGGTGTATTTTTATTAAACACATCTTTTAATAAGGGCAACCCCCCCCAGACACATCCCCCTGAAACTTTATTTTGCTGACCTGAAGCAGTTTGCAATAGATATTTCAAGTAGAGAAATTACAGTAAAAATATTTTCCATGCTTTTGTTTTCCCCATTCTTTTATTTATTAGTTTGAATCCTCGATGCATTCCCGCAGCCCAACTTCCCTGGGGTTGCAATTCCTGAAACACGTGGGGGCTCTGCATTGCAGAATCTCTCTGCATCCAATTTTCTGCCAGCTCAGAAACTGTCAAAGCACATTTAGAAAGACTTGGGACCAAATTTCAAAAATAGGTACCCCTAAGTACCGGAATAAAAGTCGCTTTATGTTCAGTAGAGCTAAGCAGAAAAAAGTAAACACTGCTCTAAGTACTTTTTTATTATCTAAAATGCTGGAAAAGGAACTGAAAGTGAACACAAATAGAAGGGGAGAAATCAAAAGTTAATAAATAAAGCAGTAAAACAGTCTGAGCGAGCAGCAGGTACCTTAGAGCAATCCAGATTAACACCAGGGTGACAGAAACATTAATTAAACCCTGACACCCTCCCTTAGAACAAAACACGTGTGAGATAATAATAATGGCAGTTTGAGGAGGAATTCATCAAGGATATGGCAAAGAGAGAAAGACTCAGGACAGCCTTGGACAGTGCTGGTGTGGCCCAGGACAGGTGAACCTACAGCCAACTCCTCGCCCATGACAAGGCCAGCAGGGCTTTGGAACAGGCTTTGCTGACCCTCAAATTCCTCAAGAACCATTTCAGCTCCAGGAAAAAATCACATCCCACAAAGATCTCATTTCTCTGGGAATGCTCTGAACACTGCAGCTTCCAGGGCTGAAAAGGTTAAACAAGGGCACTTGCAGGAGATGGTTGCGTTGCTGGAATATGTTATTCTAATTATTCGTTAAATGGAGCGAGGGCTCAGCTGTAACACAACACCACTTTAATGGGATTTAAAGCTCCGGCTCCACGCAGGTTTAATTGAGCAGGGAAACGCTTAACACGGAATGTGGGAAAACAACTTCCATCAACAGCAGCTTGGCAGCGGAAAGGGGCAGAGCAGACCTTTGGAAAGTTGTGCTCGGGCTGGGAGACACTGACCAGCAGGAAAAGGAGCTTCACCTGGACCATTCAGTGACAACGGCCGTGAAACAGGGATTTATTTGGGCACTTGACCCCCGGCACACAAAGCACGGGGCACTGTGACATGGGCAGGACGTGCAGGGCTGTTCTAAACGCCAGGTTTACAGAGGACACCTCACCTGCCAGGCACACCGTGACCGAGTGCAGCACCAGCAGCTCCCATAGCAACCTCATCTTCAGCGTCCCGGGCCGGACGAGACGAGCCCACGAACTACAGAGCACAACGGGGCTCCTTGGAAACCTCAGGCAGCCTTTAATCTGTAAAACAAAAGACAGATCGCAAGGAGATTTAGGGTTGTTGTTCCTTCTCTTTGCCGACAGTTTCTTCTTCCTTTGCAGGAAAGTTGTATCTGAAGAGCAACAAGGAAACTTTTGTAAATATTGGCTTTCAAATCCCTCTCAGCAGCGATTTGTGACCATTTCAGGGGTCTGGGTGACAGATGAAGATTAAGAATTGTAACCTGTAGCTGCGTTTTCGCTTGGGTGCTTTGAAATTTTTGCCGTCTCTTAATTTTGCCCTCCGGAGATTCACTGTCGGCCTCTCTGGGGTGAGCTGGTGTAATTAGAGAACTCTGTAGACCACCATTAAAGGAAAATCAGAGTCATTCTCTGACTCTGGGAGAATTACTGTAACTTTTCTCTGCAAACATCATCCAGCACACGAAGGACACCGTCTCTGCAAGGCAACCCTTTGCAGGAAAGGTTCCCATGCTGCTCAAGGAGGGGGATGCTTTTCCCCTTCCACCTGCATCCTCACTGCTCTAAAATCCTTTTTAAAAATCAGCCTTAAAACATCTCCAGGTAAAAACTGGTCTTTCCCTCGCCCCCTATTACAACCTGTAAATAGAATTTGTGAGCAATTTGAGACTTTCTCAGCTGATCGCTGCAAACTTCCACCATCCCACTCCGAGCTACCCAAGGGGGAAAAAAATGCCTTCATTTATGAAAGGAACCACTCCAGAGTAGGCATTTAAATATGAAAAATAAATAAATCAAGCCAGACACACGTTCTTATAATTTATTCATCTCGGTGAAGACTGGAAGTTCAGGGGCCTTCGTGCTTACAAGACAAACTGCATGAGTAATAACAAGTGAAGGGGCATCAGCAGAGGTCTCTGCCTGCTTTTGTGAGCTAAAACTGGGAAGATTCTTCCAACAAAGTCAGGTTCAATGCACTGGGGGAAGGTTGAGAATCTTTACCCTCTGATCTGAAGATGCAGCTTTGAAGCAGGGAGAGATTAATTGCATTTATTCATCTGTTCTCACACAGAGTGATGAGGCTTGCTGGGGGGAGCAGGAATGTCCAATCAGTGAATACTAAAAACTTTTTAAAGCAATGATTAGGGTATTAATTATTAATTTTGGAAGGAAAATGTCATAGACCTCTACATTGATTGACATAGTGAAGCAGTTACACTCTGCTTATACTGAACTCCAGAAATGTATTTTTTTTACTCTAAATAGTCTTGATCTGTGGAAAAATATTACTTTTCCTTCAAGTACCAAATTCTGTTGAACAGCACCCACACAAGAGATTTCTACCAGAGAAAGTCACTCTTGGTTTTACACCAATTTAAGTGAAATTTGAGATAAATCTTGGATTTCAGCAGCTGCTGAAATTCTTCCCTTTTCTCATTTTCCCACGAATTGTCCCCATCAATAAAGCCCTCGTGTCACTTACAAAGCTTCTCTTCATTACCCTGCACTGAGATGCTTTGCAATTATTCTCCTCTCCCTCTGCAATGACAGAGCAATCACTCACAGCCTTTGATACCTAATTAAAAACACAAGAGGTTGATAAGCACTTATCAACTTAACCTCCTGCCAGGAGCCCATGGGAAGCACCCGCAGACTGCCAGAGTGCAAAGGGCTCACCAAAATCCAATCGCTGGTTTTTCAGAGATGCAAGAAAATTCCTGGATAGCCTTGAATTTATTACCCCTCCCCATTGCCACTTCAGCTCTTGCCACAGCTGCTCTGACTCACCATCCATTTGGGGAAAATTCTGGCTAATCAGTTTGCAAACTGATTTTTTTTTTTCTACGCAGGAAATAAATCTTCTCTCAGTATTTTAAACATCAATACGAAGCATTTCAAAGTTACTAATGTAAATTACTTTCTAGCTTACAAAGATATTAAAAGTAGCGGGCTCTTTCTTTCCTCCCATCAAGTTTTGACACAATCACTGGATCTCAATTTCAGCCAAGAATAAATTATGCTAAAAATACAGAATTGTGGAATGGTTTGGGTTGGGAGGGACCTTAAATCCCATCCATTCCCCCCCCCTGCCATGGTAGGGACACCTTCCACTGTCCCAGGGTGCTCCAAGCCCTGTCCAGCCTGGCCTTGGACACTGCCAGGGATCCAGGGGCAGCCACAGCTTCTCTGGGCAATAAATATATAATAAGTCCCATGAAAAAGCGGAAAGTTTTCCCTGTTATTCAGTTATCCAGCAGCTGCTCCAGAGAACCAACAGACATCACAGGGTCGTGCATGTGCTTCAAAGCAAAGTTTCCAGCTCCTGATGTCTGGCACAGGGTAATGCACGACAGCTCCCCCAAAGAGAAATGATGCCTGTCTTGGCATAAAAAGCAGTAAAAAGTAAATTAGATGGTTACCACTAAAAATATTTTCCTAAGGTTAAATTATGGTGGTTCTCAAGCCCTGGCTGCAATTCCATTTCTTGCGATAGTTCCCTATTTCACATGTGAATGAGTCCAATTCTCAAAACGTTTCCCTGTAAACATCTCTGCTGTTCACAGCAGCAGGGCCCTTGTTCAGAGCTCTGCGAGAACTCTTCAAACACGTTGACTTTTTATGGCCACCACTTCAGGAAAGGCAACATTTGTGCACGAGCAAAAGATGGATAATTCAAAAGATCCTTCCCGTTCCTAAATGTTTCCTGACTATAAAATCCCAGGGGATTTATAGTCTCCTTGTGCTGCTGCTGAAGGAGAACGTAAGAGGCCTGAAAACTCGCAAAGTTTATATTTTATTTCCAGCAGGAAGCAGAAGTAGTTTCAGTGCTACACGAGTTATTTTTTCGAGATGAAAATGAGATTGCTGAGCTTCAGTCTGGAAGTGCAGCCCATCAGAAACCCTGGTGCCACCACACGTGTGCAGATGTCTTTTTAACTTTACTTCTGGCGATGCAACCATTGCAAATTCTTTTGAAAGGCACCTTTGCTTCTAATTGGATTCTGGCAAAGAAACTTGACTCTAAGAGCTCTGACTGCAGGCAGGTAGGAGGGGAAAAAACATGTGTGGAGTAGGAATATTTGTGGTGAATTTTTCCGAGTTCGTGGGCATGGCTGTGTGAGTAATTTCATTTGGATGTTTCACGACAAAACAGTACAAAATTTAAAAACCTAAGGCTAATATATATATATGGATGCATTCAGAACAGGGAAAATATATTTTAAGGTAAATTTGCACTACGTGACCTCTCAGTTGTGTGAACATTCTGAAGGAAAACCTGCAGAACACACCTAAGACCCCTTGAGCACTGCAGCAGCAGCAGCAAGGACCGAGCCTTAGCACTCAGCTCACATTTTGCTGCTGCCCACTGGGGTGCTGCAGAGTGCCAGCTCTGCTCAGCTCCCAAATAAATCACTGCTAATGAAGCGTGCTGCACAGACAGACAGCAACAGGCATCTTCTGATCACCCCAGCAAAGGAAGAGCGAGGGCAAGCACAAACCACTCAGCACTAATGGGGTGCTCATTAGACTGGAGGTGCTGCGGCCCTCGGGTGTGACCTGAGGGCAGGAGCAGCACTCGAGGGGAATTCACCGATTCCCTCCACGCCGACATTAATTTGTGCTGCCAAAACCTCCTCAGTGCTACCCAGCTTCTGAAACAGGAGTGGAGAATCGTAAAAAGAATCTTCAGGCCTGGCTGCAGAAGATGGAGCAGAGCTTTGGGTGACCCCACGGCTCTCTGGTTACACACGGCGTGGGGTGTGCTGCTGCTGAGGGCACAAAGTCACAGGGTTATTTGGACCAGAAAAAACCTCCAAGGTCATCGAGTCCAACCTCTGACCACTCCCCACCTTGTCACCCAGCCCAGAGCACCGAGTGCCACGTCCAGTCACTCCTTGGAGTGCTTTAGGAAAAGAGCAGATAGAAAATATGGGCCCCAACACCTACACTGGATGGATATTGCAGGCCAAATCTGGAAATACCAGAGCCAGCAAAACTTGAGAACCGAGGTTTAATGGAAGCTCAAATTCTGCTTGTCTGCATGAAAAATAAAAAGGTTGAAAATAAGCCACAGAAAGTTTTTTGAGGTTCCAAAATGCCTCTTTTTCTTAAGGTGAAGATACCTTCTAATGTACACCTACAAAAAGATCTCTACCCATCAAAGATGGGATTTGTAGGTGCTTCAGGAGTCACAGAATCATTAAGGCTGGAAAGACCTCCAAGATCATCAAGTCCAGTCCTTGACCAACCACCACCACGCCCACAAAACAATATCACAAAGTGCCACATCTCCTCATTTTCTGAGCACTTCCAGGGATGGGGACACCACCACCACCTCCCTGGGCAGCCTGTTCCAATGTTTCACCACCCTTTCAGTGAAGAGATTTTTCCTGATATCCAACCTGAACCTCCCCAGGTGCAACTCCAACCCATTTCCCCATGTCCTGTCACTTGTAGCTTGAGAGAAGAAGCCAACTCTCAGTAAAGTTACTAAAAATAACCTGCAAAGCTACACCAAAACACTGTTCTCCATTTCCATCTCTCCAAACACCATCCATATTCCTGATGTTCCTAGGCAATTTGTAAGCTAAATTCCAGTCCAGGTACTGAGGACATAAACAGTGGTTTGCTCCCAAGAAGCACCAGTAGTTCGAAGGTGATGGAGAGAATTTCAAACCCTGGGATTCTCCAATCCTGTTGCTGCTTGTTACAAGGAGACATCATTCCCCATCTGATCCAGAAACTGGAACAGGGATAACCCTGAACCTCTGGTAATTGGGAGTCACTCAGACTGACACACTGAATTGGAGCACGGAGCCAGCTTCTATAAACGATGGTTAAAAAGCTGCCCAGCTTTTGTCAGGGAGCAAAAGCAACGAGGTTTCTTTGCATGCAACAGGCAAATAAGGCTTTTCCTAAATGAAAGAAAAATTGCTTTATCTGTGAAAGAAACGGAGCAGAGCTATTCCAGAGGGGCAGCAGCTGGGCACGGGCAGCTCCTGCCTCCTGAACACAGCCATGCCCCAGATTCAGCAAAACCTCAGCCTTCTAACCCAGATCCAGCTCTGAACCCTCTGCGGAATCCAGGCCTGTGTGTCAGGAGAGGCCCAGGCTCTCACCAGCAGCTGCAATCAGCGACCTGCAAAGCTGAATGGCCAAAAATAGAAGGTGCCTGAAAGAAGCGTCCCCAAAAGTGCAAATTTTACAGCAATCCTTTTCTGATGTATGCACATTGATTTTTTTTTCAGCACTCAAAAAACAAGGGATTTTTTTGCTGTTTTTTTTGTTGTTGGTGGTGTAAGTCCTTAGATAAACAGTAGCTTTCCCTTTTTTGTAAGGGGAAAAAAAAGGGAATTTGAAAAGATGGCTTGGGGAGATGAAGGGCAGTGGGCACATGCCTGGGGCTCCTCCCATGGAGCTCTCCTCTCTCTCACAGCACCTCTGTCAGATCCTGATCTAGCTCAATGCTGAAATATCCCTCCTGGAGTTGTACTCACACACAATTCCCACATTGTGGAAGAGATACAGGCACATTGTGCCTGATAAAACAATGACACGAAGGCAGCACATTCCGGAGATGTGCCTGTGATAAACGGGAATCACGGAATATCCTGAGCTGGAAGGGACCCACAAGGATCATCGTGTCCCCAACAATCTCACCCTGTCCCTGACAGTGTTGTCCAAATGGCAAAATCCACTTTGGGCTTTCCCCCATTCTGGATTCCAGGCAAAATCCAGTCTGGGTTGTCCCAAAAATTAATTGTCTGAGGAAACAATGTCAGATTTCACACTGTGCTTCCCCTTTGGGCACTCATTCCCGTTCACTCATAGAGATTTCATTTCCCTGGGCCAGGGAAGTTACAGCAGCTCAACAGATGGAATTTCCCAGCTCACCCTGTCATTTGTATTTGTCAGGCCTTTGGTGAGCTGTGCCCGAGCCACGTCTTGGCTGTCACAGGCCTGCCACAGCTCCTTCCTCCCACAGGCTGCATCCATCCCATCCACACAATGAATGGAATTCAGCAGCATGAGCAAAGATTCCTGATGGAATCACTCAGCACACACCCACTGCCATGAATTACAACCTCTGGAGTTTAAATACTGTTTATTCCATTGAAGGTTTTTTGGTGTAAGTGCTCCCTAATTTATGCTCATCCCACATATTCCCAACAGCCTGGCTGTGGGACAGCCCTACCAACAGGGGGGCAGACAGGGGGAGCCTTCTCTGCTGATGGAATTAAAGGTGGAAATAACTCTCACCAACACCATCCCTTTCTGACTCAGTCTAGAAGCGACATTCCCAGTTCATCTTCATGCAGAACCTAAAGCCATGGCTTAAAACCTGATTTAGAGGGACTGGATTACACCTTTAACATTCACGGAGTTGCAGGATTCCCATGGAAGCAGCAATCCACCCCAAACACAGATAATTCCCAGCTGAGCCGCAAGTCCTTTCCCCTTCTGAACCTGTGAATCACAGCACAGTTTTCCACGGAAGAAAAAAAAAGAGGAAGTAAAGGATTTTAATCAGCAGCCACTAACACACACTAACTGCACCATCACAGCCCTCACTCTGTGTCTCTCGCCCTCAGGAAACTCAGAACTGCCCTGGAAAACCTGGATAATGAGTAAGGATAAATCATCTCCAGGGAAGGAGAGCGGGGTGGCTGGAGGCAAGTCTGAATTAAGGCTGCAGGTGTTAATTAGGGCTCACTCTTTATTGTTCTGCCTTTTCCATTAAGGGATGAATTGAGAAATGCTCACCTGAGGCAGCAGCTCTCAGAGAACATCCACACACCAACAGCCCACACATTCTGAGGCACTCTGCTCCAACAAGAAGTAACATCATCATAATAAAAAGCTACAAGCAGTGAAACTTCCTAGCCTGGCATTTTCTACAAATTAGAATTTATCCTCTTTTAGAGAGACTTTTACTAAAGATTGTCTGGAACAGTTACCTTAAAACTCCCCGATTTAAAGCCAATTTCCAACTTCATGCCGAGTGACATTTTCAGTGCAGTGTTTTGGTAGGTTAAAGTGAGTGGCTATCCCATACAGCCAAGCAATAAATTATAAACCTCAAAAAATGTCAGCTTTAGGGAGAGTAAAATAACTCAGAGGAGCAGAAGATATTTGCGTTGGTATTCCCTAAGTCCACTGCTATATCACCGGTCCATCATTAACAGAAATGATCTGGGAGGACCATTAAATGCCCAGTTTTACTTTTTTCTTCTTGTTTTCTGATAGCAAAGCTCTCAATGAGAGCCCTGAATTAGAGACCAGCCAGCCCAGCCCCTCCTGGTCTCCAAGCAGCCTCTTCCCACCAGAGCACACAGCCACACTGGAAAACCCCTCGATGAAAAATAAGTTGTCGGACTGGAATATTAAACTCCAGCTGACTGTTGAGCATAAATTTCCTAAAGAAATGAGGATTAATTTAGTGCTGTCTCAGTTTGACAGAATGCTGCAGCACAGAAACGAGGCTCCCAGGACTCTGCTGCCAAGGAAGCTCCTGTTATCCCTAAATCACTGCTTTAAGATAAGGAATCAAGGCAGTTTCACTCTCTGAACAAATTTAGATAAGCAACATTCAAAGTTATCATTCCCTTTTGAATAGGTCCATTCCCAACACCCACATTATCAGACAGCATTATCTTGGCCAGGAGACAAAAAAAAATGATGGGAAAATATCGAAGATATTTCAGTATCATCTCCAAAATCAGCATCTTAATGACATTTTACTTGTCACTTCTGGAGCTTACAGAATAATCCCTTTGATTTCAAAGGCAAAAGGAGAGTTGTCTCCACAGGAGTTCCTCAGGGAGATTCCAGCCCGTTGGACACACACGCACTCAGGCTGCAGAAAGCTTTGCCTTCCTTCAGAGGTACAGACTGGAGGTTTCTTAGGAGTATGAAATGGAACTTGGAAAAGAAAAACAACAAGCAAGTTTATTAACTGTGAAAAGCTGGTGAGAAGCCAGCACTCTGTGTATTCCTGGGAATAGAGACCATCAAAACAATAATTCCCTCATTGCCTATTACTGGCAGAAGGCTCCCAACCCAGATAATTGAGATGCTTGGACTTCAAATGTTTTTAACTGTTTTGTTAAATCCAACAATCATCTAGGGAAGGGGAAAAAAAAACCCCACACCAATCATTTTGATATCCCTGTTAGGTGATTATTTAGTGTTTTGCTTTCCCTTCAAAGTTTATTTTAAAGGTTGCCTGGAATTGAGAGAGTTGGGGATGTTGAGTGTGGAGAAGAGGAGGCTCTGGGGAGATCTGAGAGCTCAGGGCACGGAGACCAGACCTGAGTGCAGAAGAAAGAAAAAACTCTTGAACACTTCCCATGTTTTATATGAAAATGAGAAAATGCCGCACGTCCGAGCTCCTGGGCCGTCTTGGAGCTGGAATGTGTTTCCCAGAGGGGCCAGCCTGGAGCTGGGGTTGCTCTGCTGCACATTCCAGGCTGGGCAGGAGATGGTGCAGGTTCTACCCCACCTTGCACCAGCCCAGAGCCCTTTGGTGCCACGCCGTGTCCCAGCGATTCCTGTGTGAGCACTGGAACCACACCGGGGCTGCCTCCACTGCTGAGTGATTTGTGAGAGACCAAGCCTTCCTGGTGAGCTGCAAGTGCTGAGCTACAAACGAGCCCTGACCCAAGTGTGATGGGAGGTGTCAGAAAACATTCCCTGCCCCACACGTGTCCTTCCTGCCCAGGACAAGCCCAGAGCACACAGGCTCCCTCACAGCCACTCCTCCCACTTTACAACATTAAATCCCTTTTTTTTTTGTGGGTTGGAAGGCCCCTGCCTCCAGCCCTGCTGCTCTCAGCAGTTCTCCTGCCCACAGCCTGCTCCGGGTGCTCCATCTCTCAGCACTTCCATCCGGAGCTGGAGCAGCTCATGGTGCACAGCCAAGCAGCTCAGCTGCTGCTGTGAAACTACAGAACCCACACAGGGAGACAACACAGCCAAACACAGAAGTTACAGACTCCCAGCCTGCTTTTCCTCCCATTATCTGTGGATTATTTCCAGCAGCGAGGCCGGGATCACTCCTGGGGTATCAAGTGAAGGCACAGCACCACTCTTGAGTATCCTCTGGGATTTTTGTGACTGCAGAAATGGTCAGGTCACTGTTTCCTTGCAAATCTAAACTAAAGACACAGCTGAGTCGAGATCCAGTAGGTGATATTTTGCTATGGAATAGTCTGGGTTTGCACTTAAATTTGTTCTTTTCGTAAAAAAGTGAGCTTCTCCCCAAGAAAACTCATAGGGAATCAGGGATATGGAGGTCTAGCCTTGACCATGGCCCTACGGAACAGACTAATTAGCCCTGATATCAGTTCACTGAATGGCTCAAGCCTTCGGCGTGGCCTGAACACAAAGTTTTCCCTCCCACTGGGAGAGCAAATCCTCCAAAATGAAGCTAAGCAGCCAATGGAAGAGCACTGGAGGCATCTGTTCACTCGAGTGCAGCTCAGGCAGAGCAGCAGATTCTTTGGGGTTTGGTGTAGGAAGAGAAGCAGCGCTGCTGCTCGGGCAACGATGTGGTTTGGGGTTATTCCAGGTTGGAATTCAGGGCATAAATAGGCTCTAACAGAACACAAATTGGTGTCTCAGTACACAGGAACTTCATTAGCATCTCTAAACCCTCACAGCTGCATCTGGAAGCTGCCGTGGGCACAGCAGTACCTGCCTGGTGTGGCCACAGGTTTTGGCCACTGAGAGCCACCTGCCCGTGGCCATGTGGGCTTTGCACCTGGGAGCTCCTTGGAGATGCTGACAACAAATCTCTGGAGAAGGATTTAAAACCTGTGGTTGAACCCTCTGAGGTAAGAGCAGGGCAGGAGCTCCTGGCTGTTCCTGAGGAGCTGGCCCATCCCAGTGCCGTGACCTGTGGCTGACAGACCGAGCACTGCAGCAGAACAGAGTGACTCTGGTGACACCTCCCTGTAATCCCTGCTGCTGTTTGGTGCCCCCAACACAACCCTCCTGCTCTGATCCAATTGCTAAACATAAAAGGAAATAAAACTTCAGAATGAAAACAAAGAAATTGCACTGGGTGTAATTTATGGGAGCTGCTCTCCAGCAGAACACCATAAACTGCGTGTTCACCATCCCTAGTAGAGGGCTGCAAACACTCTGGCATTTCTCTACACTGACTATGCAGATTACATGAAATTACTGCCTTTTCCTGCCTCTGCCATCTTTTATAGAACGAGTGTCATTTTTTAAAGACATCCTTGCACTAAGCGTAGGAAAAATAAATAAATAAGACTCCTGTGAGCTCCCTCATTGCCAGAGGCTCTCAAGCTGGAATGTGCTGAGCAGCTGGCAGAGGTAGCCAAGGCAGGGGCACCGCACACAGCTTTGTTTGCAATCTGGAATATCAATTATTGAAGGAATCAGCCCCTGGCCAGACAAAACAAGGATCATCTCCGCAGTGGATAACAGCGTCAAATGAGCCGAGCTCCACGGCGTTTCAGGAATGGCTGGATGGCTGCACCAGGATTTATTGAGAGATCACACTGAGCCCTTGGTTTTCTTGTCATAGGCAGCAGATAAAAGGAAACAAGGTTTGCAGATTCTGCTGAGGCATTGATTTGTGTGCAACACCTTCAGAAACGTGTGTTCCTGTTATCCCTTGCCTAGGGCTCTGCCTCTCCCTCCCCACCCTGCAAGCAGGAGACCCCGGGATGGGGCTGGGATGAGAAGAGCCTGCTCCTGCTGCCTCTGGGAAGGGGCTCTCCCTGCCCAGGTCCCTGCAGGAGCTGCCAAAAGCTCCTCAAAAGGCACAGGAGGAGAGGAAAGGAGCCAGGAGGGATCTGAGGCTGGGTCTGGATGCACACACTCCTCCGACACCAAAACCACCTGCAGATTTTAAAGCCTTTCTCTACTTTGAGTCCTTCCCTGAGCAGCAGATTCTTCTCCCACCTTGCATGGACTGAGTCTGGACGAATAAAGAGGGGAGTTGACACCAAATTCAGCCTGTTCTCCAGAGGGGAGGCAGGAATTCTTTACTCTCAGGGTGGGGAGGCCCTGGCATAGGGTGTCCAGAGAAGCTCTGGATGCTCCATCCCTGGAGGTGTCCAAGGCCAGGTTGGCCAGGGCTTGGAGCAACCAGTTCAAGGGTTTAAGCTGAGCTTTAAGGCCCCTTCCAACTCAAACCGTTCCGTGATTTTGGGAATCCATCCCTATCCAGGCTGCAGAGAGGCACAGCTCCATAAAAGCCACAAGTCCTAGTGCTGTGTCAAACCAGCCCATTAAATTCCATTTTAATACCTCTAAAAATGCTAATTGCCAACTTTTCAACCTTTATCTGCATCTTAACTTTAGGTGCCAACTTATTTCCAGCCACAGTCACTATTTTCCACTTTTCCTTCTGCATAGATGGAGCTGTCAGCTCCAATTTAATACACCCAATATTTGGCAAAATTTCTTCATGATGTCTGGGTGACTCTGGGACAATTTATTTTTTACAAAAAAAATGTAACATCTTGAATTGAAGATAAGAGTTCAAAACCAGGAAACAGAGTATAGAATTAGGACATTAAGACTGAGAAAAGGATGAGTAAAAATGTCACCATGGGCTTGAAGTTTGGGGTGGGAAACAGGAGCGTGAGCAGGAACTGGAGGCAAAGCCACCCTACAGCTGCTAGGAGACTCAAAAAGCACCAGAGGGGGGGATTGAGATTCCAGATGGGAACAAGAACAGCCCTTCATCCTGTCAGGGTTCTCCCCTGCCACAGAATTAAAGAGAGTTTTTGGCTAGCTAGATAAGAATTTACTGCATGCAGTAAAACTCCAATTGGACAATTTAAGTTACAACAGAAATGTGTTAATTTATCTCCTGTTCAGACAGTTAAAGCAATGACTGGGAGCTAAAACCAGGGAGCAGAAATCACCCAGTTTATGGCCCCGATTAGTTCCAAGGGGCTTTGGATAAGACCTGGAAATAATAGAAATGTCACCAGATGGAAGGAAAAACAAATGATCAATATCTACCTCATTAAATGTATCAGTTACGTCAATTCCAGGTATAGGATACCTGCTGAAAAAGAACTACACACATTATAAACCTTAGCCAACATTTAACCAGAAGCCCTTATTTAATTTTTATTTTAGTTAAAGTACAACCATTACATTCCCCTGTATTTCATGACTATCACTTTTTCAAGGGGAACTCCATAAAACACCCAAAGTAAGACAGAAGTTATAGATAAAAAAGGAAAAAAAAAGTGTTTTAATCAAGAGAATTATTTCTTCCTCTTAATTTTCTTTTTAGATCACTACACAAGAGAGAAAATCCCAGTAAAGGCACAACAGGCACTGCTATTGGTGCTAATGACAAAGCTGGGTTGTTCTGAGTTTGGAGACATAAAAATGTTTCATTTCTGTCTACAAAGTTGCTGGTTTTTAAATGTCCCTTAGTTCATCTGTCTGCTCCTTCTGTCTGCTCCCTTCTGCACAAGTTCTCAGCAGCCCTCAGACTTTGAGGTTTGTAAGGCTATTAAACTTTATACAAAGATCAATTACTTTTAGAAAGTTCTGTCTGCCTTCAAACCCAGACGTGAGACGATTTCATTTCATTCTGATGAAGACATGGCCATTGGTTGTTTGCACATTTTCCTTCAGAGAAATGTTCCTCCAGCAAACCAGGAAGTTCAGAGAAACTATTAAAAAACCCACACAGGGGTTAATTTGAACGCGGTTAAAAATTCAGGCAACTTCCATGAATCCTGACCTACATTTAAAATTTACTGCAGAAACTTCATCAAGAAGATTTCCTTTTGCCTGGGAGCAGCACTGCAGCTGTCTCACAGTCTGGGATGAGGTTGAAGGGAACGAGAAGGAGGTGTCTTTACAAACAAACTGTGGGTCTGCTGGTAGATAAAGCCAGGTACTGAGAGGTGAAAGGAGCAATGGGAGGATCCATAAAATCCATGGGAATTCCACTAAATTGACACTGTTACCCAAGACTGTGCTAATCCCTGGATTTAGAGAAAGAGCAGAGACACGAGGGAAAAGAAAAGGGGGGTACACGTTAGAAGGGGTCTGTGTTTGGCAATTTGGGAAGTCTGTACCTCTCAAGTACCTCAGCCAATGGGGAAAGAGAGAAGGAAATGAGGCCGGGAAATTGGGATAAAGAGGAGGCTGCGTCCCCCAAGGGAATGCCCCATGGCCTCTCCCTTTATTTGAATAAAGAGTTACAGGACTCCTCTGTCTCCTTTTTGGACATAAACCTCTGGTGTTTGGGGATTAATTTTCCTGACAAGGCGATGCTGTGGCTCAGGAGCAGACGGGGTTGCTGTGATGATCTCTGCTCGTGGCTGCAGCCCCATGAGAGACAGGACTGGGGGAACTGACACATCCCTAAGGCAGGGAAATCACCCTGGAATGATGGAATGGGTTGGGTGGGGAGGGATCTTAAATCCCATCCAGTGCCCCCCCTGCCATGGCAGGGACCCCTTCCACTGTCCCAGGCTGCTCCAAGCCCTGTCCAGCCTGGCCTTGGACACTTCCAGGGATCCGGGGGCAGCCACAGCTGCTCTGGGCACCCTGTGCCAGGGCCTCACCACCCTCACAGGCAGAAATTCCTTCCCAATATCCCATCTCTCTTGCAGATTAAAGCCATTCCCTGTGTCCTGTCCCTCCATCCCTTGTCCCCAGTTCGTCTCCAGCTCTCCTGGAGCCCCTTTCGGCCATGGAAGGGGCTCTGAGCTCTCCCTGGAGCCTTCTCCTCTCCAGGTGAGCACCCCCAGCTCTCCCAGCCTGGCTCCAGCCCTTGGAGCTTACCCACGGTCTCCTCTGGACTCTCTCCATGGCTTTGCTGTGTTGGGAGCCCCAGAGCTGGGTGTGCCTCTGATGCTCAGCACAGACCTGACCCCAAACACATGTTTCAAACAGAAAGGAGCTGAATGAAATCACTCAGAGAATTTGCCTCAATACACTTTCCAAAAGGTTGATTTCCAGAGGACGGGCCCAGAGCAGCCCACTAAAAGTCTGTCACAGTGCTCACTTATAATCACCAACCTCAGCCTGGGGACAGATCACAGTAATTTGGTATAAAAACATACGTTTTTGGTTGTAGTGCCAGAGGAAAAAGGCTTCAAAGATGTTTCCTGATGTCCTGGCTGCTGCTCTGAGAGTGGTACTACACAGCAGCTTGTAATGAAAACGCGACTTTACACATGTAACACCCAGGCAATATGTGGAAAAAACCAGCATTTAAGGCAATAACAGGCTCAAAGTAAACTCTAATACCAAGCACAGAGATCCCTCTGGAGATTTCTTGTGGGAAAATTACACTAAACCCCAGTATTGACACAAGGTTAAAAGATATTCTAAATCAATTGACATTTAAGGCTGCAGCAGTGTTAGAATGTCTGGAAAATGCAAAAACCTTGTTAACCCTCTTGGATCGGTCTTTAACTTGAAAATGCTGCCTCCATTTGATACCGGGAAGGAGATATTTGGTATAAGCAGGAGGTTTTAACCTACTAAGAACCAGCCACACAGTGCATTTTCATGTTGAGCAGTAGAGGTTAGAACCCCAGCTTTCAAAAACCATCTGGGGATTTGTCCCTGGCCATCCTGTGTTTCTTGCTCATCCAGAGGAAGATGGAAGGAGTCAAATGAGAAATGGCTTTTACAGTGTCACCCCAACATTCCTCATTTCTGTGGGCCCCCAGCTGTTTTCCTCCAAGGCTGCAGCACATCCCTGCCTTACGAGCTGTCTCCCGTGGTGTTTGCCCCTTCCAGCTCTGCAGAGGGTTTAAATTGTCTCCTGTTCCTTCCATCTGGGATGCGGTCACTGGGCTGTCTCCGATGCTTCCACCCCACTAAACCCCATTATGGTTTAATGACTCTCCACCCTCCCTCTCCTGGGAGCAGGTGGTGAGCACACACACACACACACACACAGAGACACAACTTCACCAAATCTCCTCAAATCCATAATTTATAGGCAGGGAAGTTCATCAGCCACCTGACCTCATTAGCTTCCCATGCCCCACTTGCAAAACTTCGGAGATCCTTCCAGAATTATTTATCAAATCACTGAGAGCTGAACTGAGTTCTAAACAAGTTGTATTTTAAACTGGTGCCCTGGAACTGAACCTGAACCCAACCTGTGCTAAATCCCTGGGAGAGCCAGCACTGTGTGCAGCCTTTTGCTCTTTAATACATTAATTTTTTCAAAACTCAGCTTTGAAAAAAAAAAGCCAACAAATCCTTCTAGAAACCATTCCTTCATTTTCAGGAAGACTGGACCAATTGTTGAACATCACAGTTTAAGGGCTGTAACAAACTCAGCATCGAAAAGCATCATAACAATTCACTAAACCACAACCCCTGACTTTTTAGCTTTAGAAAATTTCTATTTTCTATTTAGAAAACAGAAGCTTTCTGTCCAAATCAGTGCATCTGTCAAGTTATGAAGATAAATGAAATTACATGTTTAAACATACACGTGACACGATGTTTTTAATTCCCACGCTGCCTGAATTCCGCAGTTCACAGCCATTTCAACTCAACTTTTTAACACGTCGAGAATTATCAGCGCAGCCTAATCCAGCCTGGTTTAGGGTTTCCATTTCCTTCGTGGCTCTGTTTTCCTGCAGCCAGCAGCCTGCCCAGAGCCCTGTGGGATTGGCAGCTCCCGTGCAGGGCGCTGCTGCTGGCTCTGCACAGCCCAGCTGCTCTCCCCTCCTGCTCCCTCCAATGTCACAAACGCTCCCAGACACTTGGGGGACAACCCAGAGCTTTTGATTAACTGCAGCTGCTTGGTTTTACCTGGGCAGAGAATTCAGGGAGCTGGGGATTTTATCTAGCAGGACACCAGTTCTGTGCTGGGGACAAGTCCCAGGACAGCAGCATCTGTAGACTCGAGTCTGTGTTCCTGAGGAAAATCTCGGCTGGGACTTGACTTTTGTCACATATCTCACACGATAATCCATAAGGATGAAAGCTGCAGAAAGCCGGAGTAATTTTATAACATCTCTTAGTACAAATGCAACATGACACGTGCACTCAGAGCTGCTTGTTGAGATGTAGCCCGCGTGGTTTTTCATTACTTTAATATCAGTTTGCCTTTCCCCTCGCTGGCACAATTTTGCCTGTAATATGTGATTATTCTGAGGGGTTTGGTGCTCTCTAAGCTTGGCATAGCAGGTGTTTTCTTTGGAAAAAGCTTGAAACAACAACTGAATATTTCCCTGAGGGAACAGCGCCCAGAAGTTGCCTGCCCAGAAACCCCTGAGCATCACAGCTCCCTCTGCCACAAAACACACCCAGAGCTGGCACAAACAACACCTCAGTGCCTCTGCATCTGCAGGAGAGCTGCGAGGGGATGGGTTTATCAGCACTACAGCTAATTAGGTGCCTGGCTTAGGGAGAACCTTGCATTAAACACATTGTAATGCCTGCAGCTCACAGAAAGATGATTTGGGCTCTATGGAAGCATCTCCGTAGGTCTCATCACTAAACACATTTACCACATCTGTGAGGGCATCACCCACACACCAACCAGCCCTTGTCTCCTAAAAGGACTCTACACATCCCTCAGACGGACGTGCTTTCATCGTGTGCTTCATGTACCTCATTTTTTCTCACCAATATCCACCAAAGCCTGCCCAGAGAATAGCCAAGGTCCTGCCTTTTCCACAGCCAGATCCTCACACACCTCTGGAGTGTCACCACTCATCACCACACTGTAGGACCTGCTTTTTATTCTAGTTTTTTTAGCTTACACCGATATTTTTGAACACATCTCAGCATCAAAAAGCAGCTAAAGGCAGTTAATTTCCTCTTAAACTTCTCACTATAAACCACTGAAGTTTCATAATCCTTTCCACAGGAACTTACCAGTGCGTGTGGCAGCTGTTCCCAAATTCCTCCCAGTGGTCCTGCACTCGCTATTTCCCCACACACAGCACATCCACATCCTCACCACGAAGCTGTTCCTGTGCACCTCATTTGCCCAAAGCCCTCTTAGACCCAAATTGTCTTGTTTACATTTCCTTTGCAGAGCACTTGAATTCCTGTCCCCTGATAGAGGGTTTCCTTCTGGCAAGCCTTAAATTTGCCTCCTTCAGTCCCTTTGCCGACTGCCTGGGACATTCAGCTCCTGTAAATTCTGCCCTCTCCTTGAAAATCTGCACTGCTGCATTTTATATACTGCCATAAGACCCTTCATTCCTTTGGTCTCCTCCTGATGCTTCCCTCTGACTTTAAATCCCCGTTTTTCCATACTCAGATCCAGGCTGATAATGGTGCAGCCCTTTGCTGTGTAAGGAAGCCGCTTTAAGGGTTCCTTGAGAATATGGAGCTTTTAATTGTGGCAGCAGAGCTCTAAGGAAGCCTTTCGGGGCAATAAATCCAGGCAAACCTTACCTGTGATGCAGAGCTGGCCTCCCCCTGTGCCACAGAACTTCTGCTGCACCACTGGCACTCTGAACTAAGCACTGCTGAGCTGAGCAGTCAGAATTCCTGATTTATCCCTGGTTCCGAGCCAAATGCACGATACTGCTGAAGCCAAGAGGTAAAACTGAAGCTCAGGAATTAACAGCTTTGAGAAGTCCAAGATACCACCATGGCCCCAGAGCCTGGGTGGCTGCAAAGATGCAAAGATGCTTTCCTTGAAAGCGAATGCAAAAACTCCACAGAAAAGGGCAGATCCTGCACTGGTGCTTCCTGGGAATGAGGTCTGACTTGTCCAGCTCAGGCTATTGATACGCTGAAACCCAAAAGCAATAGGATTTTCATCACTCTCATAAAAAATTTAACTGTTTCATGGTTCAATAGACGACACCCTCGAAGTTTAATCAGAAATGACATTACCGAAACTGAAGCTGGGAAAATCCGAGATGGTATCTATTGCTCTCAGAAATAAAGGGCTTCAAATTATGTGCAATAAAGCATTTAAAGGATATAGAAAATACTGCTTTCTGCTATGTTCCTCAGGGGTTTAAAAATACCAGGGATTTCTTTATGAAGTCGTTAAAGAAACCTTTCACTTCATAATTTTTACAACGTTGCGAGCATAAAGCTGATAATCCCCTATTTTGTTCCACCTGCTGGGGGCTCCTGTCCCCAGCTCTCCCCTTTTCCATTGAAAAAGAAGAGAGATGGAAAAAGACTATTTACAAGGGCCTGGAGTGACAGGAAAAAGGGGAATGGCTTCAGGTAGTTGTTGTTATTATTATTATTATTATTATTATTATTATTATTATTATTATTATTATTATTATTTCAGATATTAGAAAAAAATTCCTCCCTGTGGGGTTGGTGAGGCACAGGGTGCCCAGAGAAGCTGTGGAAATGTCCAAGGCCGAGTTGGGTTGTGGCAAGCACAAAAATATTATTTAGAAAATTCACATTACAGTGGTCAAGTTTTTCTTAGGAAAGTTTGGCAATGGGGACAAGTTTCAGCAAAAAGACAAAAAATCCCTCTTGATGTGAAGGCTTTGGACCTCTTAATGTACAAGCAAGATCTCAGTGTGGGTTTATTTATTATTTTGAAGGAAAATATATCTGTATATTTAAATATGCAGGTATTTATCATTTGAAAGGAAAATGTGTATATTTGCAGAAGCCTTACTGAGAACTCTGGGTTTTGGTAACACAATTTGTGCTGAAGCTTTACCCCTGATCATCACAGAAATGCTGAAATTACAACATTCCTTAGAAAATTAATTATTTCCACAATTCTCCTATCAGCTCTTTCGCTGGTGCTCACTGGGGATGAATTTTATTCTGGAATGAGGGCACATTCTGCTTTCCATGAGGCAAAAATGCTGGAAACAAGGAACCTGCCCCTTATGGCTCCCACTAGGCTCTGAGAGCTTCCCAATCCACCCCAGGATGCCCATTCCCGAGGCACAGGTGTAACATTCCATGGGAATTCCATCATCTCTGCTCAATCCGTGTTACACTTCCTCATTCCACCCCTCAGACTCCTTGGAACACCAAAGGTCGCCAGGCACTGCTGCTCTGCTTTTCCTGGGATGTGCTCCCCAGCCAAATCCAGGGAGAATATTCCCTGTCCTCACCCTGGGACACCTCCATGCTGTGCTTTTCTCTGCTCTTAGTGCTTAACCAGGACGAAAATTATCTGCAGAAAAATCATCTGCAGAATTTCCTGCAACGTGTGCAGCTCCCCTGCTCCTCAAATCAGACCAGTTCCAGCTCCAAGGCTTTGAGCTTTAGCCAGAAGAGCCCAAAATCCAGGGACAGAGCATTAAACCCAGTGTGTTGACAGGCACAAGAAACTGCAGAGTGGCTTTTCCTAACACCACACAACGTCCCCAAAAAATCCATTCCCCTGGACACGCGCTGCTATCAACCCTCAAAGTCACTACGAGCACTCAGGAACTGCAAGGCCTTGCAAAAACCGGGACAGGACCCAAAATGGGAGGTTGGTTTTGGAGGTATCGACTGCTGCTCTTGGCCAGGTGGGATCCAGGAGGCTGCAGGAAGGATCAGAGCATGGATCAGGGGAGAAGGGAGGGGTGCAGCCCTCAGGAAGCGGTGGGTGCTGCCAAAGTGCAGTGACAACTCCTTCTGAGAGCACAGCATCAGTTCTTAATGCACTTGTGTGAGTCACTGAGGCTGCTCACAGTGTATAAATAAATATATGTACATTAATAAATGTATTATAAATAAATATATCTAATTTTATCACATGTAGAATTAGCTGGACACTACAAAGTATTTACAAAATAAAAGCAAATACCTAAAGTTTCAGCCATTTATCCCACAACTCTGTTTTCTGCTCCCATAACACTCCAAGGAACCAATGTGAAAAGTCTTCCCGGGCAAAGCATATCCTTCTCTTAACCTCTTAACCCACTTCTCAGCATTTAAATGAAAGAAATTAATGTAAAGCCACCAAACTCAGAAGTTTGAAAGCACAGTGAAAGGCATCAGGCACTGCACTGTCCCACCCCTCTGTCGCAGTGACTCTCTGCACAAATGAAAGCTGCTCTCCCCACAAATAACTTCTATATTCTACCAGACAAAGCAACAGCCAGAAAAATTCTGCTTATGCCAGATAATTTGTCCTCCTTTTGCCCCTGCTATACCTGGCTGAGGTGCTCCTGCTCACTCTTGGAGAGTTTTATTGATGCCTGGCTCTGAGGCGACGCAGTGCCGTCCTGCTTGAGAAGATCTCTAACTTCTGCAGAAACCGTTTGGTCCCGAGGAGGGGTGATTTCCTTAAATCAATGCTGTGCCTCTAAAAGAAAAGCCCAGAACTGCTGAGCTCTGAGAAAAGGATTCTGTCTCACCAGCTCGGTGCAGCAAAGAGCAGAACAGAGCACCAGGAGCAGCCGGTGGAGGAAAATTGGGGTGTCCAGGGATGCTCTGGGGTGCCCCAGCCCCTTTTGGCTGCACAAGGGATGCAGGACCTGCTGCCTGCACCTCCCTGCTGCTGCTGTGCCCTCGGCTGGGGTGTGCAGGAGGCTTCTCCCTGCCCTGCATCCCCGGGGAGCAGCAGCAGCAGCAGCCGAGCGGGGCTGGTGGGATGGAGCAGCAGCGGGCACCTCCTGCCGAGGGGAGCCATCCTCATTCCCAACCCACTGGCACCCAGGGGAGAGTGCAAAATGAGCCCTGCTCATGGCCCTCATCCTGTCTGCATAAAGGATGAGTGGAGACATCCCTGTAATGGAACAGGAGGGCTGGCGGGGCTCTGCAGCCCTGCTGGAAGCAGCGGATGGAGCTGAAGCACCACCTCCCTTCCCTCTACCCAAACCTTTACTTAATCCCTGTTTCATCCTTGTGGAGCAGATTCTTCTTGAAGTCTCCACTTCAAAGACCACAACAGAAAAGAGTTGCTCAGGATTTCATTGCAGTGAGGGCAGCTGTAGAGATGTTTCCTCCTCCCCCTCCACAAGCCGCAGGTTTATCGCTTTACGTATGTTTATTTAAGCATCACATCCACCGGTTCCTACGGTCAACGTAACAATGTATTTAATTGCCACTTCTATCTTAAAGCAGGCAGATTCTTTCCCCAGGGTCCTTGTGGATCAGTGAGGGTTCGCTGGAACCCCTGTATAGCCCTAGGAATGGCACAAAGCACTGAGACTGAATTCACACCCCTGGATGTACCCAGACAGCTGCAACAGATGGGGAGAAATGGAGAGGGAAAGGTCTGGAAGGGGATTTGCTGAGGGAAATACCTGCAGAATTCATCCCCAACCCAGAGCGTGCCCAAGGACACAGATCCCAGACTCAGCACAGAGGAAATGGAAGCCATTCCTGTTTCAAGGAAACTGCTTCCAGGGCTTCAGCAAAAGCTATTTTTACTTTATGCAATAAATACTAAAATAAATCAAAGATACAGGAAAGGGCTGGGATGTGATGGACAAACAGACCAACTCCCACTTCCAAACAATCCACACAGCATCCACAAGGGCTTGCCTGGGATGGTTGCACATGAACTTCTTTGTAATCGAGAGCAAAATCCATTTTTCAATTTTGTCCCCATGTCAATGAGATATTGCTGCATTTGGCTATTACAAAATAAAAATCGTATTATTCCATTTTTAATATAAGATTCTGAAACTGCAGCTTTTACAAAGATAACCATGTTCTTATTATAACTTTATGCAAATTGCCATAGATCCAGTGAATTCAATTAACTGAATTGAATTCCAATTTGCAGAGAAGCCTGGTCCAATAATTCAAAAACTGCATTTCTTGAACAGTTTTTAGTTGACCAATGCTTACAAATCTGTCATTTCTATTTGTACTACTGTTCCAGAGCTGTCAGCACACATATTTCATAGAAACCACGAGATGCCCACAGAAACAGGTTAATTAAGGAGTTCTCATACATCCCAGTCACATTAACAAGCAGACCCCACGAGCAAACCAAAAGTGAAGCAAATGAAAATATCCTGGAGTATTTCTTCCAAAATAAAATGGAAATAAAGGCTTTAATTGCTTTTAAGTTCTATTCAGTTTTCATTTCCTTAGCAATTACATAGACTCAGGTTTTATTGTTCCTTGGGTTGGATTCGCTGCGGTGCCCTGTGACTCGGATTTGTTTCTAAATGGTGGCAGTAATTAGCAAACAGGATTCCTTCCAGCTCTGCCTGTCCCTGGTGGGAAGTATCCCCTTGGAAACAGCCCAGCAAAGGCAGGAAGACTCGTAACTTTCAACTGGGTGATGTCTCAATGATTCCTTTAAGGTGGAATTCAGTGCAATAAAGGAGACACCACTGCAAAGAAAGCAGAGATTCATCATGAAATCATTCCATATGTACAAGAACCATCACCAAAACGGGAACTGATGGATCCTGTGATAGAGAACACTCTGAGAGGAGGGAGAAAACAGGAAAAAAAGTGCATTAAGGGATTCAAAAGGAAGTGTTGAAGCCACCGACCAAACCAGAGCAATCTCATCTAACAACGTTTTAAACCCCTTATTCTGTAAGGCTGGACAAAGCAGTGGATGTTCCCAACACTGGAGCGTTGTGGCAATGCCTGGGGAGGCCGAGTGGGAGACAGGAATTATTTCTATTAACACAAACACAACGAAACTGGGAAGAGCTCTCCTGCAGCTGCTCCTTTCTCTGGGCAGCATCACCCTGGGTGTGCTCCCTCCACACCCTTCTTGTACAAAGCAGAACAATTCCTTTCCCAAAAGTAAAACCCTCCCCCTAAAAGCAACTTTACACCCAGCAAACTTTGGCCTAAAGTTTGCTAAAACAACCATGTCTTTCCACATTCATGTTTTCCACAGTTTTTGTCTCTCTGATCAAGGGTAGATTTTCCTGTTGGGAACAAATCAGCTTTGCAGTGACATTTCTGTCCTTGCCTGAAGGAGCCTGAACTCTCGGAGAGTCTTAGAGGGAGAAAATTAAAACAAAAATAATTGAGGAATCCAGGTGAGGAAAAACTGATCCTGTGAATAATAAACTACACCAATTTGGAACTTGGTGTATGTCCAGTTGGAGCTAAATGATCTTTAAGGTCCCTTCCAACCCAAACCCTTCTGAGAGTCTGAAAAACAAGTGAGGAATAAGGTGAGGAAAAAAAAAAACCAACCCTCTGTGATTAATAAACTACATGAATAAACTACACCAAGCATCACAATCTCTGGTTTTGCTCCTCAGGGCTTTTTTAATGGTTGAAAATCCTTCACGTACCAGTCTGAGCTCACAGAAAACTGTTTTTTCACAGAAGTTTCTCTGTTTGGAGAGAAAATCACTATTTTTTTGCAATAACAAGCTCCTTTACCTCTTGGATACAAGCAAAGTCACCTCAACCAAAATGAGGGGGACAGTTTGGTGGGACCACACTGCAGGACAATAAAATTTTGTTTTGATTTGGTTTTTTTTGTTATTTATTCAACCATATTTATGAATTTCATTTCGTTTCATACATCCTACCCCAGGGAATGACTGTGCTGCCTGTCAGAGGTGATGATCTCACACTGCACCTGCTCCATCCTGCAAACGATGGGAAGGTGAAGTTGTGGAGTGCACAAAAAAAGAGGATGAGGTGGTTACAGATACCAAAACTCTATTTATGTGGCAATATTAGATTTTAAATAATATTTAGAAAGCCAAAAGAGATTGAAAAGGTTTGGACAATACCCTGGCAAACCAGCAGTTCTTTGGTGAGCATCCACCAGGGATCACTCCAGGGAATAAAGAGCACAAGTCAAGTGCCAGATTCCATTCCAGAACATGTTGTTGTTGTTGTTGTTGTGGATATGCCATTAAGGAATTACTTGCCAGGAGCAAAGTATCCAGGAAATCATTCAAAGTACAATCCTCAGTCTTTTATGATTCAGCTCAGTCGTTTCCAGTAAATAAGAGAAGTCAAGAATAACTTTAATTACTCAGCTTCAGCAATTTCTGTCGTAAAAGATGAGTGCTATCAGCTCCAAGTGTGTACTGCACAAGTGAAAAACTCAGGCTGGAGATCCACAAAAAAGCACTTAGCTTCAGAAAAAGAAGGAAAATTACCCTATGTGTTATTTTAGGCTGTATAAAGACGGCCATGGAAGGGCAGATTTATTCTCTCTTCCATCTTTGTTGACTTCCCAAATGGATCACAGCCATCAGAGGCAGAGCAGGGATGCTCAGAGCAGCTCATCCCCTTAACGCTGCCTGCATTTCTCTGCCATTAAAACCCCAACAGAAACCATTCCTGAGATGCTCACAAAATACTGAACTGTTAGCAGAACTGGTGCATCACTCCACCAAACCACACCGTGCAGTTTGTCAGTCTGCAAATGTTTCCTTTCAGAACAGAGCAATCCTCTGTGCAGAGCCAAAGCTGCACACCCAGGAACGGCTCCCGCAAGTCAGCGAGTCCCAAAATGTGAAGATGAATGATTTGTCCCTTTTCTATTATTTATTGTGCCTTTATATCGAAGAATCCTGAACTATCAATTCCCAGAGGTGGTGCCCACGCTCCGTTCCTATGATATTGTGACAGTCAGATGTTTCCATCATCCCTAAAAGCTGCTTCCAGTTTAAAGCACTGGGATTGCAGTCAGGATTGCTGCTGCCTCCCCCACACACCGGGGTTGTGCAGGGATTGTGAACTATTCCGTGGTAACATCCTATGGAATCCCTTCTGCTCACTTTTCCAAGCAAAAGAGACCTTGGATAACTGATTGTTCAGCCTCTGTGTCTGGGGTAATTGCAGATTGCAGTGTTTGAGGTGCAGGTGATTGTTATATGTGCTGTCTGATGTGGTATTGTGGATAATTATAGGCACTTTAATTGCTCCAGGTCTCTGAATTGCCAAAGTCCAGGGATGAGAAGGGGCAGGAGGAAGCTGAAGGTCTGCTGAGCCAAGGAAGCCTCCAAAATTGTGTGTTACGAGCTGCCCCTCTGCATTTTGGGGTCATTCCTTAGGGACCAAAGTAGGGTAAAAGGAGGTGACATCACTTTCCAAAGACCTCTTCTGTCCCTACCTCCACGGCCCCTCTTTGCCGGTGAGAAATCCCTGGAAAAGTTGCCTCCTGTGTGTGTTCTGCAGAGGTGAATTCCTGCAGGGACATTGTCACTGAGCCTTGGATCCCCTCCTCTGGCCCCCGCCTGCTTCCTCTGGGAAGGAAAGTTCCCAGAAGTACGGCTTGGAGTCAGGGCAATGTGGAAAAGCAAGAACCTGCAGAGGATCCACACCTGCAAATTTTCCTACATGGCGACGAGTTTTGAGTAAAAATTACAGAATTTGGCTCCTGAAGCAAGTCCAGACAGCAGCTGGAGCTGCCTTTGTCATTGACTCAGACAACTCTCTCCTAGCACTCATAAAAATTCACAAATCTCCCATCCTCAGGAGTTATTAGAGATATTTAAAGCTCCTGAAATAAGTCAGATTGGCAGATGGGAAACACGAATCCTCCTTGCACCCACAGAGAGGGAACCATGCAGAAATCCCTCAGACTGGTTTGTACATCCCTCTCCTTTCTGAGCTTTCCTCTCCTGTGGCTAAGGGGAGAGGAAATAAAATAAATAAATACCATTCTGTTGATAAAATACATCACTGGACTTCCTGCACAAGAACCTTTAGTTGCCCAGAGCACAGACTGCGCACTGAAGGATCTCGTGAAAAATTCTAGCATTTAAAAAAACACATCAGCTCACAATTCAATTATAAATTTCAATTTATAAATGCTTTTCCATGATGCATTTCAGTTTGCCAGACACAGAGACACGTAACAGAACTAATTATGGCTTTAATTTGCATTGTAATACTGAGATTTGTAATGAAGGAACACATTCAGGGCGGATGAAAATGTTATAAAGTGCATGCTTGGTTCTCCTGGTTTTATCCCAGTGGGGTGATGCAAAACTGCAGGAATTAGAGCTGGAGAAGAGGTGAGGTAAATTGTGTTGGATTACTGGGATGGGATAGAGGGGCATTCTTCCTGCTGCACCTCTGATGAGCTGCAGGAATGCTGGAGCACCTTGTGGGATTATCAAAGAATGAGGAACAACTTTTTTTTTTAAAAGTGAAATTTAAAATGCAGTAAAAATCTACGGCCACTTCTCAAATCACTGCTCCCCAAATGCCTCAATCATCTCCAGCTATGATGAATGGTACCTCCTCACCACCCTTTCCCTGAACCCATCCAAGCACTGAACCTGTCACCACCTCCTAGAGAGAACATCCCGTGATCCTGCACATCTCATTCTCCACAAACTCTACCCATTATCATGTTTTCCTGATGATGTTTGCACTTTTTGCTGTTCTCCTCCTCTTTGTCCCAGGCTAAATGGATGCTCTCCCAGCTTGCAGCCCTTCTCTGCTGCCTCTTGTCCTTTTGGTTGTCAGAGGGGCTGCCTGTGAATTCCTGGGGGATCGGGGGGGTTTGCAGGTGGAACTAAGAAGGGAATTTGCCCTGTGGATTCTTTATTGCTGATGGAAATGGAGAAACCAGAGAGCTCCCAGCTGGAGCCTCGGAGTCCACGGAGCACTGGCAAAGCTGGCAGCTAAGGACAATAAAAAATACCTTTTCCCTGGAAACTGAACAGATTGGGGAACAATAAGGCATGAAATCACACTCACACTCACAGACATTCCCTGGCAGTGCCTTTTGATATCAAATACAACATAGAGATTTCTCACTTGTCCTGCCTGGACATTCTGTTTGAAGCCAATGACTCAGAAAAGATTTTGAGCCTTGGTCACTTTGCCTGTGACTGTCTGTGGCAAAGCTGAAATTCTCCACCTTGAAGGTGATTTCCTGTGGAAACCTCAGTGCTTTAAACCTGGTAACACAAAGCCAGGATGTGAACAGATGCTAAAAGCATTATTTGGGGATGAAAGGATGGTAATTCCTGTCATAGGCTTAGGCCAAGCTTTACCTGCCTGGCTTTGATCTTCAGTCCTGGATAAAGCCTCTTGAGTCTGGATTTGGACCCCCTGAGCCAGTCCAGGATCAGCAGCTTTGGCTGCACAACCACACGGCTCCAGTGTGGATTTCTGGTACCTCCAGGCTGCTTCTGCTGTGAATTTTCACAGCTTTTCTCCCAGCTACACTCACCCTGTGCCACCACCCACTCCCAGACCCCCCAGAGCTCCTCCTCCCCTTTGCAGGTTGTCAAGTGACGCTGCAGAGGCTCCAAGGAAAACAACGGAGTTCTGATGGAAACGCTGGTGGGTAGCTAAGAACCAGCAATGCTCTGTGCTTATGCAAAGGACAGTGAGAATTAACCCCTTCCAGAGGCTGAGAAAGCTTTGTAAAAGCTGTTCTATATCTTCCCCTGTCCACGGTTTCTCCAACCCAAAATAAAGTCGGTTAATGCAGCCAATAGTTACAAGCACAAGCAGAGCTACTGCTGCATTCAGCACACTTAGCACGTCCTAATACTGTGCTGCAAAGCATTTAAAATAGTTTGATTACGTGTCTGAATGTCCATTTAAAATAGTTTGATTACGTGTCTGAATGTCCATTTAAAATCGTTTGATTATGTGTCTGGATGTCAAACACCAAGAAACCAGATTATTTCAGGTCAAGCTGTGTCACCTCTGTCACCTGCCCAGCCCTGGACAGGAGCACAAAGCCAGGGAGCTGCCAGCCCTTGTGCCACCCTGAGCTGGAGCACCTGGGAACCACATTTAAACCTGGATCACCCGAGGGACCGACACAAATCCCACCCAAACTCAACCCTGTGCTTGCACACAAAGGACAAAGCACAAAACATCTCCTTGCCTCCATTTGCTGCATTTGTGTGTAAAGGTCTCATAATCTGATGTTCTACATCAAGAAGAAGAATTCAAAGATGCAAAGCCACAGTTAATGAATATTTTTCAGGCAGTGGAGCTGGTGAATATGACAGAATCTCAGGACAGCGATTCCAGTTCCACCATCAACTACCCCTGGTTTATCTGAAAATAAGAATAAAATCTAAGACCTCTGAACAGGTTACATCACATAAATAGATTACAGCTGATTTCCTCTTCGTGATCCATTACGTGAAGAAAATGCAGCCATTAATTTATGCCTGGGATGGAGAGAATTTGCAATGATTGAATATAACTTGATGGAATTGATAGCATCATCTATAGGAAGGAAAGAGGGGTATTAGCAGAGTATCAAATGCAAAGTACTCTGAAAAACACAAATGAGGGTTTGAGGGAAGAGATTTGACCCAGGAAATGCTGGCTATCAGATTAAAAGCTAATCTCAGAGACAAAAGAGACAAAAAAGCCTGGGCTTCCCCCTCTTCCTCATGCACCAAAATCTGAATTCTCTGGCATTTAAGTTTCTTGGGAGCAATAATTTGCTATTAACAGAGTGAAAGTGACTCCTTTATTTTGAACCACATGAACTCCAACCACCTTCAAACTCTGGATTTCCAGATGTCCAGGTCTTTATTTCCCTGCTTCCACAGACATGGCAAGAGCACAACTGCCCTGAACAAAACCTGACCCATTTCAGGCAGTTTTTCCGGAATTATCCCCAATTCCCTGGAACATCACTGATTATCAGAACAACTTTTTCAAGATTTTGCTGAACTATACTTCCCCTAGTGTCACGTAAAGTCTCTGAATGTCAAAATGTGATTTATTAATAGGGAAAAAAAGCCATTAGGAACATTTCAGTTCATCAAGCGCCGAGTGTCCCCTCTGATAGGACCATGGCACACCTGCAATAATTACTGGGGAGAGATTAGCAACCTTTCCACGCTCCAGTGGCCTCATGGAGTGTTGGTTTAGTGCATCCAAGTGCAGGGAATGGATTGAATTCCCTGCTGTTTGCTGCAGACAGCCAATTACAAACTCCCTGCACACCTGATGCTCCTGACCTTGCCCAGAACAAGATCGGGGCTGATGGACTGAGGCACTCTCAAATGATAAGAGTTTGCAGCAAGAAGCCAGACAACTCCTCCCTCCAAAGAGCATTAGAAAGTTTACAGTGGGATTATTGTAATCAGCCTCTTAAACCTATACTATTTGCTTTAAATCCTTCTATCCCGCTCACTCTGGCTCTACTGAAAACGAGGGAAAGTATCACAAATAATGTCTTTAAATGCACCAAAAAACCCCCCCCCAAACGAACAAACAAAAAACAAACAACAAAAGCCCAAACCAAACACCAATAAAAAAATCCCACGCAAAGCAAAATTCACTTTTCACCAGCCAGAATTTTTAGCTTTTCCAAATAACCAAACTCACACTCAGCGCCAAATTAACCCACAGTTTCAGCCTAAAGTGGCCCAAAATATCCTCCCTTCTCCCCCCCAGATAAACATTGTTATTAACGTCTGGGGCAGGCTGTGCTTCTGCTCCAAGCAGATGGGAGCTGTGTGGGCTGCTGGAATGTCTTTGAGCATATTATCTCCACAAGTCCTTCATTAGCTTCAGGACTGAGTATTTAAAGCCAGGCATTCAGAAAAAGCAGTCAAGGAAAATGTGCTATTTCTGGTTTACACAGTTGGTGTGTTTTGTTTGTAAAAAGGAGGTGGAATAACTTGCTGTGGAAACATTCCTTGTTTTTCATTTCCCTCCTGTCAAAAGCCTTCTAAATGGAAGTTATTACGGCTTTTATAATTTGTAACTTCCAAAATCCCTCAAGGTGAACGCAGAAAATTTATTTTCTGTTTAACATTATGTGACACTGCCTTTTGTGAGCAGCATTTCCTAAAGAAGGCTGCCTCAAACAAATAAAAACAATACCAACAATTCCTTCAGCAGACGTTCCAACTACACCTGAAGTTATTGCGGTCAGGTTTTAAGTAAAAATAGGTTTGTGATCCCTTATAGGGTTTCTCATATTCCTCAAAATCACACAGAGCAAGGAAGGGGATTATTTCCATATCCACAGACTTTGATTTCAGGGTTAATCTTCCAAACTCTGCACTCCAAACCTGCATTCCTTGTTCAGCAGAGGCAGGACAGGGGGCTGGGGCTCAGCAGAAGGCACTGCTCTCTCCCCTGGGCAAAGACATCCCAAAATCCTGGATGGGGTGGCCATGGGGACAATGCCCAAGGTCCATAGGGTCCCTCATTCCACGTGCTGACACAAATCCCAGCGGAGCATGAGGGATGTTATGGATTTATGGGAACAAATACACGGCACCAGACCCAAACCTCCTGAACAAGGCAGGAAAATCTGGCCTGGGTTGTTCTTCCAAACATTTCATCACTCCTAGGACAGGGTTAGATGGGATCTTGGGAAGGAATTCCTCCCTGAGAGGGCGGGGAGGGGCTGGGATGGAATTCCCAGAGCAGCTGTGGCTGCCCCTGGATCCCTGGAAGTGTCCAAGGCCAGGCTGGATGGGGCTTGGAGCAGCCTGGGACAGTGGGAGGTGTCCCTTATCTTTAAGTTCCCTTCCAACCCAAACTATTCTGGGATTCCATGATCCAAATTTTCCCTTAAAGCTACACGAACTAATAAAGCTTGACTCTATTAATTTCTACAGATAAAAATATTCCTGAAATGCACACTAAAAATTACCTCCCACAGGGTTCTGAGCCTCCATCCAGGTACGAAGGTGCTGCAGACAATTCCCTCCCCCCAGAGCTCCAAGGGAAGAGTTAATCCCCCTTTTTCCTTAAATGATAATCCTACTCTTGGAGAATTCTTTTGCTGAGATTGCATCTCACTTGCCTGAGGTATTAAGCCAATGTAATTTTCTTACCCATGGGGTATCCATTTATCAGATTTGGTGCTGATACCTTTGAGTTGCTTCACTTGGACAAAAAAAAAGCTTCTTTTAGGAAAAAGTTATTAAAATGTGACTACAAATAACCGGGGGAAAAAAAAGCCACCTAAAGGTATCGATAGGTCTAATACAACAAAATTCAGTGACATCTGGAAATCAAATTAGGGTAATTCAACAGCCTAAACCTATAATTGCTGTATCCAGCAATTCCTGCTTTTCCCATTCCTTTATTTGCAACTGTTTAGAAGAGCCCCCAATGAAAAAAGGCCAAAAGAGAAGTACTTTTAATTCCACAAAATAAAGTTCAGTAAGTTATTATGCTCTCGTTTATTCCTGGTCCACATAAAATAATTGCTTGTGTTTATGGAGGCCGTGGTAATGGAGAAAATTAATTTGTGGAAAATTCATTAACAAACTGCTTTGCTGGGCTGGCATGGCTACCTCAAATGGCCACCACAGATTGTCAGGGAGAGGGGAAGAAAGATAATAGCCAAATAAAATCCTTAATTTTAATGAATCCATCACTTTAAGGCCTCTATTTGACTATTAAGGGGATTTTTTATACTTTAAAAATAAAGAGAACACTGAAATAAAAGAGGAAAATCTCCCTATAATGAGACACGGGCACTGCTGGGCAGCTCATCTCTGGTGTGATTCCAGAGTAATTCCTGAACTTTACTGAAATAAACACATGCACTTAGCAATATATTATGCAAATCTACTTCTTGATATTAAGAGTGTTGCAGCTGCTGGCACAGGTTAATTATCTTTATACAATTTATAGAGTTAGATCATCTCTTGGATAAAAAAAGCACTGCAAATTCCCAGGACAACAGGATTTCATCAGTTGTTTTTCTTAAATGAATGCTGGCTCTTCCTCAGCTGGAGGAAGACTTTTCCAAGGCAGAAAGGAATTTTTAATCCATTTTTAGTATTTCTTCCTGCCAGAGGGTTGTCACTTACTTATTTTTTTAACAGGATTTGTGATTACTCAATCAGCAGGGAAATTATGAATGATAACCAATAGAAATTGTGCACTGCTATGAAAAATTGAATCAGGAATAAGTGATCTAGAAAGAGAGGTCACTGAGTCATTTTGAATAAGTACATTTGAGATAATTGTTATGTGCTTTGAAGACATTCCGAGAAAAAGAGGCAAAATTAATCAGATACATTAAATTATGAATTATTAACTCAGCTCTATTAAACATCAAATAGAAAAGCTCTTTAGGATTAACCATGTTTTTGGAAAATCTGCTAACTACAGAAAAGATTTATTTGATTTCAAAACGGTTTTTATTTACATCTGAAATGCAGGAAAGGCCCTCGGGGGTGAGGGACACATTCCAGAGGTGTTGGATCCATTTATGGCCAGGGCTCACCCTGAAGCAACAGAAATCCCTTAATCCATTTACATCCAACCTTGTCAGGCTCAGCTGGGGGTGGTCACAGAAAACAAAATCCATGAGTACCTAAAGCCAGAGGTATGCAAGAAATTCCCAGTTTTCCAAGATCTGGTTTTAAGAATTATTTGATGAATCTGTCAATCCCTAAGTGAGGAGGAGCAGCTCCCATTGCTGCATTCACCTCAAAAATAAACACAGCGTTTCTGTTCCCCACCTCTCACAACGCCTTGGGTGTTTCAGGGGGCTGATGGAAGTTTTTTTAAAGGGTGAATTCCTTGGCAAAGTCAGCCTTTGCATGGAATGGTATCAGAACTCCTCATGAACCAAGTGGTCTGAAACCACGAATGCTGAATGGATAAAGGCTCTTGCTGGCTGCTGATTTTCCCTGGCTAATAAACATTTCTCCTGTCATCTCCTGAGCCACCATCCCACCCCAGAGCTCAGCAGGATGAAAGGCAAGGCCTGTTCCTCGTCTGGGAAGGTTCTGCTGCAGGTCCTGGGTGGGATCCTGCTCCTTGGTTCCATCCCTCAGGGGATTTGCTGCATTCCCTGCTGGAGCACAGCTCACCTTGGTGATGCTCCCACGGCCCCTCAGGATCTACAAAATCCCCCTGCCTTCCATCTCCAGCTGCTTTACAGGATTACAGCAATACCAGATTTGCCCAAAGTTACGCACTGCAGGTTTTGGGAGTTCCTTAAGAGCCGCATTTCACCAAAAATAAAGTTTCTAATGATTAAAATGGCCACTTTTCCTTATTTATTTTCATTTCTACCACTCTGTGGCACAGGAAGCAGACTCAGGAGCAGCACCAGTGCCTGCCCCAGGGGCTCTCAGGTGTCTGCTCCCTCCGAGCCCATCCCTGCTCCACAGGCACCTTTCCATAGGGAAACCCTTCAGCAAATGTGCCTGGAAGCTTTCTCCTTCTCCTTCATGGATTCCCATGTGGAGCACAGGGATGGGAATGGCTGCACAGCACCAAGGCTGCTGCAAACCTGCAGCAGTTCCTGATTTGGCTTTGGATGATTCTGACAGAATTGATTTTGCTCTTGGCCAGCTCATAACATAATTACAAATTAGTGAATTGCTTGATACCAGAGGATTGTTTCATAAATTAGGTCACTGTCATTTATCATTATCATTTCTTTACCCAGCACATCTCAGCCTTTGATCCATTCCCACCTCCACCCTGCACCATTAACACTCGCTCTCCATCACTGCCCTGATATGCTGAATAATAAAACTCATTTTATTGCTGAACAATAAAACATTTACCAAGCCAGGAAAATTCACTTTCTTCATTCTCCTCATTAGCAGGTGCATGTTAATAGGCAACAGCAGCAAACCTTCCAAAAACTCTCCTTTTACAGAGAGGGTTTTGCCTTGCAGCTGGAGCTCACCCTGCATAAGGCACCTCTTTCCTACTCATTAAATAATCCCAATTTTTTATTCTCCACGCTTTTCCCCTAAACATGTTTGCAAGTTATTCTACATCATTCCTTGCCTTAGATTCCTCAAACAAGGAAAGCAAAAACGGCTCTGAAAGCTGCTCTCGGCTAACCCAAGGAGATTGAGAGGAAAGCAATCCTGGATTGAGCCAGGAGAGACCAACCAGCCATCTCTGAGTTTCTCACATAAACAAAGACAATTTACAGGCCCAAATCCAGTTTTAGGGAAGACTCGAGAAGTTCACTGATGGATAAATCCAAGCCTGGTGGAATTAGGGAGGCAGCAAAGATACCAGCTCTGCTCTGGGTGACAGCAAACAGTTCCTGACAACCGGGGAAGCTGCACACGCAGGTGAGGACCAAACGCAGAACAAAACACCTTAAAATGATTTCCTGTGGCTTTTCCATGCATGCATTATCATCCTGATATCTCCAAGGGGACGGAACATGGTTGGGTGAAGGATGATCCACCCCCAGAGCCAGTGAGGGCAGCCAAGGACACAAACCCACTCCAGTTTGAGCACTGGTGCTCTGCAAATGGGAACCACACATCAGCCATTTAAAAACCCACATACTTTACACAGATATCTTGGAAAATTCTGCCAGAATGTCAAATTCCTGTTCACAGCTTCTCCTGGATATCTTCTCGTGCACACCAAGCATCCCTGGTACCACCTGACATCTCTTGAGTGACTCTGCTTCATCTGAGTTACAGCAGTCTGAAATATCAGCTCTCAGCTCTTTAACTGAGATTTGTTTCATTGCCTGGAATTGGATCAACTCTAAAACCTTTTCTCCAGGACCACCACGGCTGCTTCTTCACAAAGTTCTCTTGGAATTAACTACAAAAACCACAGATCCTGCTGCATTTCTATTTTACTTATCTTTTTGGTGGACGGGACAATAAAAATGCACAACTCCCTCTTTCTTTTGTAATTAAAAGAAACCACTTTCATTTCCATTCCACCATGGTGGGGGCATTTATTCCTGCCTTGTGTTCACCTTAAAAATGGGCTTCTTCCAAGTTATGATCACTGACTCTGAATCTTGGGCCCACCACAGCAAGAAACAAAGCTCCAAATCCTAAAAAGCTTTTAAAAATATTTCCCAGCCAGCATTTTTCTCTCCGTGGTTTAGTGTGTTATCCATCCCCTGCACTGCAAGGATAAAATAAATGCAATCTCAATGGCTTGTTTTGAGAAAAACTCAGGAATTCAGCGTAGTTTTGTGGACAAAATACCTAATTTAGTTTCTTCTGAGTCTAATGAAATGGCTGAAGTTTTCTGACACTGCTCCTGAATTATATAATCCTCGAGAAGACATTAACAGCTGCTCTAAAAATCTAATTAAATTTTAGAACACTGGTAATGCAGTCATAAGGCCCGTGTAAGCCATTATCTACATTAATAAAAATTAAAGTCAAACAGTATCTATACAGTAATAATGTACCTGCATTCAAGGTCACTTTAATTCCCTTACTCCCATTTTTTTCTTTATTGTTGCTGTAACTATTATTAATATTTATTCAAAATTTCAAATATATGTACATTTCTTCCCCTGAACTGTTTTCTTAACAGACGGTATTGAGACAGGAATTAATTCATTTGTCTTAATTGTTTATTTTCTCCCCTTCTCCGCAATGTAACTCCTATTATTAGCATAGAAAAGGGCAAGAAACTGCAACAACCTACAGGGATTTTATTAGGTGCCTAAATGAAAATCTAGAATAGAACAGCTCAGGCACAACTCATCTCAAATCCAATTCTTCTCGTGCATAGAAGACCAGAAAAACAAAAAAATGGATGCTGTGGAATGGAAAAAGGGAAAACCCCCCAGAAAATTATCTAAAGACAGTATTTTATTTGCATCCAATTATTTTTCTCCATAAATTCCAACAAACTGATTTTGCTTTCCTCCATTGGCAAATATTGCAGTGCATTTATGTAACTCATACATAAATGTGTGTTGGAAGTGACAGAACAAATAGCAAAGATAATTTTGGAGTAGTTTCTTGAAAATTGGGCATTTACTTCATTGAAAATTTGCTTTCATTTCTTTGGTAAGACTGAAAACTGCTGGAAAAGCAGAGTGGACAATCTCAAGCAGGATCATCTGTGTTTCTTCCAAAACCTTCTGGAAAGGTTTTAAAAGTCCTTTAAAATTGGAAATGCATTTTAAGAATCAAATAATGCCAAAATGCCCCCATTAAGGTTGTGCCATGTACAAAAATGCAGCATCCCAACAGTGATTTAAATAAAAGGGGGAAAAAGGAATATTTTGCATGAGGTGAAGTATCCAACTCCGAGCTCTCCCTGAAGAAAAAAAAGGGGGATCAGACAGGGGGGATCCCCAATTTCCTTTCCCAACAGCTGTGCAGGTGCCCAAAGAGTGGAAATAGCTCCGAAATGTGAACAAAATATTCCAAAACGCCCAGATTCCCATTAAACTTCTCATCACCGAGACACACAGATTGTTTACAGAGTGCTGATTAAAACCTCAAGTGTTTTCCATAAAAAATATTTGTAAATTAGGTGAATAAATTATTCAGTGGTCATTATTGAGATTAAACATTATCCCAGAATATTCTCTCAGCAGAACACTGCTTATTCTTCTCACTGATCATTTCAGTGCTGTCATAGCACACAAACCTCCCAAATTCTGTTTGGTTCACAGAGCTCCAGCCTTCACCTCCTCAGTATTCCTTGGGAATACACAATCCCCAGGTTAAGTCCCTAAAAACACCATCAGACCTTAAATTCCTTTTTCTCCTCTCCAAGGCCATTCACCAGCAGCTCAAGAAAAAGATCAAGGTGGCTCCTGTGGCCGTGCCACATCTCTTAATGACCTCCAAATACTCAGATCTTATGCCTGAAGTGATAAAAGAGACTTCAAACACAGGGTTAAGGGATGAGAGGGATGGGAATGCTCTGTTGTTCCTCCCCCAGTCCAGCTCAGGGAGCAGGACTCGCAGTGATGTCACCCAGGCAGATGCTGCAGCCAAGAATTAATAATTCCCATTTATTTTTTAAGCAGGTTCACACTTCTGGACACAAGTTCAGCATCAGACACTCTCCATTCAAGCAGAATAAGGATGAACAGAGAATCTCATGGGATATTTGGGTATTTCCTGGGTTCTGGCCAGAGGATGGAGAATGGTTTCACCCAGGATAAACTTCATGAGAGTCTGTTCTCTTACTGCTCACTGATTTCCAATTCTAATCGCTGCTGGCACCCGGGGAAATAAAAATCCCTCCCTCACTTAATCACCACGAGAACCTCACCTCGTGCTGCTGCAGAGCGGAGGGAAAAGGCTCCAGGGATGGAGCAAAGAGCAGGAAAGAGAAAGAGCTCAAGGATGGCATTTTTTTTTCTGGGCTAGTTCGTTCAGCCCTAGCAAAAATGCCACTTCCCACACTGGCTTACAAGTATTTTTAGGCCCTGTATAAAATGCACTCTGCATACCCAGCCCATCTCTGCTCCCTTGTATATCCTCCTCCTGTTTTGCTTTCCTGAAGTGACAATTTGCAGGAGCTCATAAACAACCCCAAATATCAGCTCACCAGGGAAAATACATCCTCTGCTTTGCTGTTCCTGTCAGTTTAAAGGAAATTAGTTAAACCACACAACAGCTTTTACAGCCCCAAGACTTTCTGCACTTAGAGAGAAAAAATCTGCCAGCTTTATTTCCTCCAGGCAGTCATTTCACCTCTGGGCATGTTAGGGAAACAATTTTTATGCCGTCAGTGAAAACCTGTTTGTTTTTAAGCAGCAGTTCACAGGAAAGATGCCATGAACTTCATTTAACAATGCTAAAACTGGTTTATTCATTCAAAACTTTTGACAGCCAGGCATAAGGAAGTTTTTTATTTACTTTGATTTATTGTTTCTCGAAGCCGACTCCTCGCTGCACTCCTCATTTTTAACTACGAGAAGCACCACTTAAGCATCACACTGGGAGTTTGTAAAATCATCATTTAGCTCCGAATTTTGTCTGTCCAAATTCCTTCCCTACTTCAAAAACTCAGTGGAGGGGAGAGGAGGACGGATGGTTGGGAGCAGGGGATCACTGAGGCCAACAGAAACCTCAGGCTACTGCTCCAAATCAAACCATTTCTTGCACCGTTTCCTCCTGTCTTTAGGATGGGCCACCCCAGTAGCCAGAAAGGAGCCCATAAATCAACTCCAGGAAGTGGAGAGGTCTCCAAAATAACAATTTCTCTGCTTGGTACCAGTAGTTTGTCATTTATATTTCCACTGTTTTGTAAGTAGGCAAATAAATTGCTTCAGCAGCTCATCGGAAGGAAACATTTAAATAAAAATTGTATTTCAGGTGGTGCCTGCACTTGTGACTCCCCGTTCAGCTTAACTGAGGGTTAGCTTTAAATTCCTTTGGGATTTAGAGATAAAATCAACCAGAAAATAAACCCTGTGTTATGAACTTCAGGGATGCAGCCCTGAAGTTCTGGCTATCTGGGAGAACACCCAAAATCTTATTTACATGTCAGGACTCTCTCAGCCCTCTGTTAGCCGGGTAAGAAATGAAACATGGAATATCTAATACACATGGACACATCATCCTGGCAATTTGCTCCTCAGCTCTCCCTGAGACTCCTGAAATTCCCAGCAAGACACAGAAAACATGGGAATTTCTCTTTTTTTAAGGCACTGGCTGTGGTGCTGCTCAGGCCAGCTGAGCACAGCTGCATTCTGCAAACCCCAGCCACAACAGCTGAGCAGAATTTTGGAAAGAAAGCATGATTTCAATCCTCAGGAATCAAATATTATATATGTGAGTGTGCTTTATTGCATCTTAACTGATAATTTCATTTACCTGCAGGTAGAGGATCTTCCTAAAAGCCTTTTCCCCTCTGGCAACAGACACAGAAACTCAAGGAAGAAGAAAGAGAAGGTTCTCCCTCTTCATGGCTCATTTCCCAACCTGTTTTCTGCAAAGGACTACAAGGCATCAAAAAATGCACTCAGGGTTTGAGACCTCTTCGGGCTAGAGGAGAACTGAGAGCCTCAGGGCGCAGAAATCAAAGATTTTTAAGCAGAAACCTCTAAGAATCACAATATTTTACCAGTTTTGTGTGTTTTATTGTTTCTCAGTTGCTGACAGTCTCATCTACCCACTGCCACAGGCCATCTTTATCAATGATTGATCTTTGCCTCCCTTCCAACCTTGTGGGGAAATCTGGAGAGCCGGACAGAATATTTACTTTTATTTTATATAATAACAAGGCTTTCTCTAAAAATCTCTGTGTGTTGAACACCACACATGCGACCCAGCTCATTTATTGATGTTTCATATTCTCTTCTCCCACTGAATGTAACCAGGGGAGGAACACACAAGTGCAGAGGAGCAGAATACAAAACCACCCAGGTCCTGTCAGTCTGAGCCCCAGGGGTTTTGGGGGATGACAAAATCCTTAATCAGCTCCACCAATGCAGGAGACAAAACCCATCCATCTCCTCCCTCTCCTGGCTGCCCACTCAAGGAGATCCTGCTTCAAGCAGTGCCTTGATAATTCCGTGTTAAATAACGGTTCAGAAAGAACATTTTGATTTGGAAATCCTACGATGAGAGAGGCTGAAGGAACTGCTGAGGGAGTGGTTATGATTTGTAGGGAAACACAGGGAAGTTGTGGGCACAGCTTTGTTTCCAAAGACACAGAAATCCATCAAGGCATTAACAGATCTCATGGACCAGGGGGAGAGGAGTGAAGAGAATAAGGAATACAAAAAAACCTACAGAAAACAGTAAGAAAATTCACATTCCTGAGCAAGCACCATTCTCTGCCTGCAGCAGGGGAGGCTTTGAGCAAACCCCTCTGCCTCCATCAGGGATTTTGCTCCACACAGCCCAACACAACCCTGATGTTCTCAGTCCTCACCTGTGCCCCTGTGGGACCAACCCACGGGCTGATAACCTGCAACTCTCTGCCTCACTGACCAACCATTCCCTTTTCAGAGATCATTTCAGATCCTGCCCCTCCTTGCTGGCTTCATTCACCACACTGAACACAAACAGCTCAGAGTGGATCTCTTAATACTGAACATCCCAGGGATAAAATTCTCCTTTAAAACATTGGTCCTATGTGGATCATCAAAATGATCTTTTAACAAATCTGCCCCCAAAGGGGAAGGGCAGCTCATTCTCATGGCAGCAAACCAAATAAGCACAAAAATACGTTTTTATGTCAGAACTGAAAAAGCTGTGGGTTGGGTCGATCGTCATCAGGGATCAGATGTGGATTATCACTACTGCAAGAGACTTTCAGGGCTGGTGGGAGGGGATGCTGAAGGCATTCAGGAGTTACTATGAACCAAAGGGAAATCAGGGAAAGAAACTGCTGTGCCGAGTCCCCAGGTGGAAATCAAAGGCTTTGGAGCAGGACACGATTCCCACACGCTCCCACAACGTTCCATGGGAAGGTTTCTCCAGCCCCACAGGGAAGATCCTCACTCCAGTGATCTCTGGCATGCCCAGCACCTGGGCAGCTTTATCCTGCTTTTTCCATCAGCAACGGAAGCCCAAAAAACCACACGACAATAGTTCAAAACCAAGGAAGAGCTGAACTTCAATTTGATGAACTTTTTTTAAGGATTCTTTGGAAAAATCCCAAGGATCCGGCTATCACATCTCAAACTGACACCACTGCACACCAGTGAAAAGAGGAGAATATCTGTGGGCAAAGCATCAAGTTTTATAACCACGACGATCTCAGAAATATTTATTCTCACTTAAAAATTGGCAAGGACTTTCACTGCATAAATTATTTGCTGGTTTACTCTCGAGGGAGCAGGTGTTCTCACAAAAAAAAAAAAAAAAGGAAAAAAGATTAAAATAAGTTCTTCAAAGGAAAATGACAACACTTATCAAATTACTGGTAATGATCGTTCTGGTCCTATCAGACTAAAAATACACCAGATGCTGCAAGTCAAAGGTTGGTTAAGTAGAATTATCACCTGATTGCTCTACTTTGATATTCCCCTGTCTTCCACACATTCCAGAGTCAAAAGGTTATTGTTAAAATAATTTGAAAAGGAAAATGAATGGAAAAAAACCCCAAGCTTAGAGTCTCTTACGTTGCATTCTCAGTCCGTAAAGGAATGAAGCCACCTATTTTTTAAGGTTTCTACCTTCAAATGCACAATTAAATTGTAAAGCTCAGCGCCTTAAGAGATCATTATGTAAACAACATTCAAGAGTGACTCCTAGGCTAATATTAGCTTTATTCTTGCACAAATGACCTATGGATTTCTTTCTTTTTACCCTTCTCACCACAAATGCAGAGCCTGCAGATCAATTTAGTTGCTTGCAGTCTTCACTTGAGTCCTTGTTTTGAGCTAAACGTCGTGAACTTTTTACTACGATAAAAATACTCGGTATTTTCCTCCTTCTGCAATAAGTATTTTCTTTCAATTAGGAAACTTGGACTGAATTTAATTAGAAAGATTTTATTTATGGTCCTTTCTCCTCTACAGCCGCAATGAAGTAAGGTTTTCAAGCAACCACTGTAACCATCTCTATTTGAGGTACTTTCACCCAAACAGCCCACGCAGAAATGGACATTTAATGAAACGAGACTTCAAATGAACACGGCAGTTCTACACCACACAACGAATTTCTTCTCCCTGGGATTCCCAAAAGTCCTTTGTTGACCGTGGGTTTCCCAAGACCTCTGCTGTGTCTCCATCGTCACGCCCTGGGGTCACTTTGTCCTTCCCACAGGACACCCGGAGCCAACTGTGCCCTACAAAGGAGGCAGCAGCTCTAGGGGGGGTTGAACCGTGCTGGGCATTAAATGGGTCCCATCTGTCTGCTCTGAGTGCTCCAGGGCACAGCTCTCCAGATCCACCCATCTCGGGATGAATTTGGCAGCCCAACACTCCCACGTTTCACATTTTCCATCACCTCCAACAGCAGAAGGAGTCTGGTGGGCCAGACTGTGCAGTCAAGCAAAGAGATAAAGGTTATTTCCCCAAATTATGTAACCGAGTTCTGCATAATTAACCCGAGTTGTTTTCCCAAAGGGAGTACAAGGGAATATTTAAAGACAATTTTAAACTACAGGGTTTTTAAAACTAATTAAAAGTCTTGCACTTGATCTTGGAGGTCTTTTCCAACCTTATTAATTCTCTCTATAAAAGTAAATATAAATACACAGTGTGCTGAAAAATTACTTTGAATTATAAATGAACCTTCCGAGATGACCAAATTGAATGTGCAGATCCTTCTCTCACCCAGCAATAACTTTTCAAAGCTGGCACTGACTGGCTGATGTTATTTCAGGTTCATCCTAAACACTCTACAACGCAAAAAAAACTTCCCGCTGTGCTTTTAAAAATGCCTTCCTATCCACTTGATTCAAATCAACGTCTGGGTGAACATGATCAATGTTCATTAAAAGCTCTGGAGTGACAGGTACACGAGCAGCGCTCGGCGCTCGCACAGCTAAGCTCCCACAGCTGGAATGAATAAATGGAGCGTGAGTTTCCACACGCAGCTGACACCATCCATAACTCTGGGTTAGACACTTGGCTGCCCTTAGGAAGGAGCTGTTTTTCAAAAATAGTTTATTTGCAGCAAAAAGAAGAAAAAAAAATATACCAGAATAACCGTCTGAGTAAGGCGGCTTTGAAACAGAGTTATGGCAGAAATGCCAGGCAGGAAATTCTTCCAAGTGGGAATGCTTGTGTGAGCTGGAACTGTACAAATCCATCAGAAATGTTATATAAAATCACATTTACGTCTTTCTTCCAGTAAGAATATGAAGAGACAGGCACTGCTTTGGTGGGAGAACATCCCACCTGGACCAGCCAGTCCAAGGTCTCCCCCTCAGGCACCAGTTCTAGAACAGGAGAGAAAACCCAGTTTCTCCTCACCCGCTGCTAAAATCCCATCAAATCCCAGAAAATCACAGCATTCAGGACTGGATACACTTTGTAGGATATGATTTCCTGAATTATTACAGATATGTGGATGTGGTGCCCTTCTCCATGAGAGAAGGATCAATGCAAGCATTAGGATTGGTCTCAGAGAGACAAATCTTTCTGGAGGGCTTCTCCAAAGGCATTTCAGGCTATCCCACAACCTCCTTTCCTGAATGATCCCTGCCTCTGATTTCCACTAAAAAAAAACCAATGTAAAGTTTTAAAGTATTTTTATAAAATTTACCACTGAGGTGGATTTTGGGGTGACAGGTTCTCTCAGGGAGCATTTTCCTCTTTGAAGAGATCAAAAGCATGAGGAAACCCTGGCAGGAAATTCCCAACAGTCTGCACAATGGATTAGAAGAACTAGAAGGAATTTCTTTCCCATCAGCTCCAAATATCACACTGCCAAGTTTCATTTCAGGGAGGAAGCAAAGCAGATCAAAACATGCACCAACAAGTTTCCTCTCGCTACTCCTACGTGAAGAACCAACTCAAACTGCCGTGACATCCCAATACAGCTTCTAATTGCAAAAATCCAAACAAACTTGTACAAAAAGACCAATGTTTGGGATTTGGGAAGGAATCCTCAAGCAGAGGGAAAGTAATTGTAATTTAACAGCAGGGTTTTGCCATGAGGGTGTTGTGGGGACAGCAGGGGGACCATCTCCTCCTCTCCGCAACAGCTGAAGGGAAGAGGTTCAGTTTGTTACTTTCAGCCTTTCTGAAGTCTGACTGTCCATTTTATTAATCAAATTTCTCTTAGGGCAGGTCTTGAAGGCCTTGCCTTCCCTCCCAGCTGAGCTTGGCACTGGGATGCCCTCGGTGGTCTCCCACCTCATTACCTTGATCAGCAGCTGCAGACAGTGATTGCTGGTGATGGACAAACCCCGTGGGCTCTGCTTGGGCTCGTGTCAAGCTGCTCAAACCCCTCTGGACATGAATCTTGGGAATTAAACTCCTTGGGGATGTTTGGGAATGCATGAGACAGACAAATGTCTCTCCATCCTTGTGCTGCATGCTTGGGCTCACTCCCAGCGAGGGAGGAACCTCCAAGGAAATTCCCATTTTTCCCTGGAAAGAAAGGATGGATCCTGCCATGGACGGACACTGAACAGGATGATGTTCAGTCCTGGGCCGTAAAAGAAATGAAACTGATTTCCTTGGGTTTCATTTCATGTCTTCATTTTTTGATATATGACAAATACCGGCAACAACAAAGAAAGAAAAAAAAAATAATCAGCTGTGAACTGTGGTATTTCTTTTTTTCCCCATTGAAAATCCTTGAAGATGGATACACAATATTTTTTATAAACTCCAAAATATCCTAAGTGGTTGGTATCTGTGCAGAAACTGATTAAACTGTGTAATTACCACATGCTCAACTATAAACTGTAATCACATGTAAGGACCAAGTTGAAAAAAGGCTTTTGCTGACTTCTAATGTTTTTTATTTAATTTTGAGCTGAATATGAACGGATTTTCATAACCCAACCTCAGCATGGAGAGGGAGCATGTTCTCACTCACACCAAGTAGATACCCACACCCACAAATAGGGGTAAATTCATTCTGAATTCATTTCAATATATACATAATTCATGATATGCAACTTTTTGTTGTATTTACAAGACCACCATGGCAGGGGGGGTGAGTTAAAACTGATTGCCCAAGATGGATAAAGCCAATCTTCCCTAGGCTGAGGATAAAAGGTGGTACAGCAGCTGCTATAAATACCAACAGGCATTATTCTAAATCTTAATGCAAGAACACACTGAAATATTTCACATCACACAGTAAATGGTTTGAAGATTGCAGACAGAGTAGTCAGGCTATGAATAACTGACAAGAAAGTCTCCAGATAAGCACACGGAGTTAATTATGCCGTACCCAGAAATAAATAAAAGCACCAGCTCCAATGTTCGTGAAGCAGCTGGTAATAAATAACAACTTGTAAACATTTTAATGCACTTATTCTGGTAAAATTAAAATCAATGTTCAAGCAGCAATAGCTATTAAATAATACTTACTGGGGGAAAATCTGAGAAGCTTAAAATCCAGTACCTTGTGTGTCAGAAATGAAACCACACAATGAGAAACAGCTGGAGCTCATCATTTATACCATTTTGAGGTCTTAAGGAAAAAGGCTGCCAAAAAAATACCATGTACAGATATTTGGGGCAAATTGATCTCATAAAAAAAGGATTAGTGCGTGCAAGGAGTAATCAAATGCTTCATGTTGGATTACAATTCCACTTAATAAATCAAGCTACTTCTGCTCCTGAAAAGGTTCATTCTACACTCATTTGATTAGTTACACTAAAAATAAATCCCACATGGCAGCAGCAAAAGATAAATGCCTTGTCAAATAAATGCCACCACGAGTCCCTGTGAGCCCCTGACTGTGGATGAGATGCCAGCCCCACATCTCAGAAGAGTTTGGGAAGATCCCAGCTCAGCCAAGGTGCTTCTCATTACACACTCTCAAGTTTTTAGAGAGGCATTTTTAGAGATTCACCAGCCCAGTCCTTGCCTTAACCTCACCCAGCACCAGCTCAGCACCTTGGGTAAGAATCTGTACAAGCACAGAATGGTTTGGGTTGGAAGGGACCTCAAAGACCATCAAGTTCCAGCCCTTTGCTGCAAGCAGGGGCACCACATCCATCATCATCATCATCATCATCATCATCATCATCATCATCATCATCATCATCATCATCATCATCATCATCATCATCATCATCATCATCATCATCATCATCATCATCATCATCATCATCATCATCATCATCATCATCATCATCATCATCATCATCATCATCATCATCATCATCATCATCATCATCATCATCATCATCATCATCATCATCATCATCATCATCATCATCATCATCATCATCATCATCATCATCATCATCATCATCATCATCATCATCATCATCATCATCATCATCATCATCATCATCATCATCATCATCATCATCATCATCATCATCATCATCATCATCATCATCATCATCATCATCATCATCATCATCATCATCATCATCATCATCATCATCATCATCATCATCATCATCATCATCATCATCATCATCATCATCATCATCATCATCATCATCATCATCATCATCATCATCATCATCATCATCATCATCATCATCATCATCATCATCATCATCATCATCATCATCATCATCATCATCATCATCATCATCATCATCCTCCTCCTCCTCATCAGAGATGAGAGGAGATACAACAGAAAATCTTACAAATTTGGCTCAAGAGGGTCATTCTGAAGAGGATAAACCATCCAGCAAGGACTAATTTAATATCATTTTCTATTTTTGCTGCCTGATGCGGTGAGTTCGGATGGATGTGACACCATTCTCTCCTCACAGGATGAAATCTGAAGACAATTTGCATTCTGGCCAGGCTGTTGCCAGCCTTGCCTGGAGAATGAAAACTTCTCTGGAGCACATTCCCCTTGAAGCTTTACTTCAATATAATTGGGGACCTCTCTGTTCTCAGGGTAATTTTTCCTCACAAGAGATGTCAGCTACTCACTCTTCTTATTTTTCTCCGGACAACATCCCTGGGTGAGAACATGACTGCACAGCGAGAAGGACAGGGAAAAGCAGGAACCAAGTTTCTTTTCGAAAAATAAAAATGAGTTTGTGCTCTGACAATGGTCTGCTGTGCTCTGCCAGCTGAACCCAGCCCTTGCTGTGAATCATGGTAGCTCCCCATTTCATTTTGACCTTTTCATCATTATGCAGCTTGATTAGCTCTCTGAGCCGACTGCTTTCATGCGAGAATGAAATCAGCTACTTAAAAGATGAAAGATGAAAGTGATCAAAGTTCTATTTCATATTCTCAGAGCAGGCGGGTTTTAGAGAAGAAGTGCTAGCAGCCTGACATCTCCGGGAAGTAAACACCTTTCAGTGCTGCAGGAAAGGACAAGCGAGCCTTTCCTCCAACGGCTCTGGAAAGGCTTTTTGGAGGGATGATGTAGCTGGGAGAAAGCAAACTCACGGCTGAATTCCCTGTGTGCCTCCAAGGGATGTGCCAGGGCTCGGGGAGCGAGTGCCAGGTCACACCCACACGAGGATTCAGCAGGCACTCCAAGGGTGGACCAGGAGGAAGGAGCTGAATTTGCAGCACACAGAGTGGTTGCAATGTGATGCCTGAAGTGGCTACCTGGAAACAGAGACTAGACAGGAGTAAGGGAATAAAGGTGATATTTATTTGAAAGGCCTTCAGGGGTACACCCTGGGGAGCCCAGAGGCTGCTGCCAAAATGGACCCCAAGATGGACAACGAGTCATGAGTTCTTCACCCTTTTATAGGTTTGGTCCATTTGAATATCAGCATCAATTCACCAATTAAAACTTCAGCTAATGATGTCATTTCTCCAAGCTCAGCCCCACTTCTTCTCAAGATGTTGGTTTACACATTTTGGGTCTGGGTGTCCTTGGAGAGCAAACCCAGAGAGGCTTTGTTATGTCTGTCTCAGCATGAGAGAGCAGCAGCAGCAGGCCATAAAACACTTCAGAGTTTTACAGTAAGCAATACAGGATTTGAAAATATAAAAGCTAAAACCCAAGGCATCAGATGCAAATTCAAGAAATGCAACAAAGATCTGCTTAAGAGGCATTCAGAAACACTCTGAGTAAGCACTTTCTGCACCCCTGTCCTTGGAGCACCCACAACCGACTTCCAGACCTGGAGGAATCCAACCATAGGATCAGAGTGTCTCTCCTTGAGCAGCTGCCTCCCTGTGCTCCCCTTCCAACACTGCTCTGAGCCACCAGAGCAAGGAGAGGTCCATCTCTCCAAGATTTCCACCCCAACAGGAGCAAACAAAGAGAAACTGTGAGAGACCTGCCCCAAACACAAACCTGCCAGAAACGCACCAGTTACTACAACAAATTTTGGATTGATGCACATATCCACACACACACACACATACAGATGAGCTTTACCAATGTACTCATCTATTTCCCCCCACAAAAGCTACCAGAGATGTGGAAGATGTTGCCAGGAGGACAATGAAAGGAGGACAGGTGAGATGCAGCCCCTCGGTGTCATCAGACATCACCCACAGCAGCCCACCTGGAGAGAGAAAATGCCAGGAGTTCTGCCAAAAAAACCCCCAATACATCCCACCCCTCCAAAAAACCCAACCAAACCCAGATTTGCATCTGCTCACCACAAACCTCACTGCCAGTCTGGCACCAGAGCATCAAAGAGAAGGACAGGTTCTCCAAACCCTGGCGCAGACAGCCGCATCTCCCAGCAAGTCAGGATTTAAAGCAAGCACCATCTGCCAATGTATGACCTAAGCAGCCAGCAAACAGCTGAAATTCAGAGATACAGGGTCTTTAAGTAATTATGGAATTTGTACTTGACTTGGGTGTTTCTAAGGCAGCAACATTGCAGCAGGCAGTGTCCCAACAGAGCGTTCAGAGTGGTGGAGACTCCACACAGGGCTCTGTCCCTCACGAAAATTTCATTATTAAGCTTGATTAGCTGGTATTGGTGATTAGAGAATATTTTGTGAGCACCACTTGAATCTGGACAATCCAGAGGCTGAAGAGGTGGAGCAGCAGAGGGAGGTGCAGGGCAGGAGCTGGTGCTGGCAGGAATGATCTGGGGGGATGCTGTGGGCACCAGGATGGGCAGGGCTGGAGCACAACAGGAGAACAGTCTTTTTTTTTTTTCCATCCTTCAGATTCTCTCACACCATCCCACAAGCCCAGAGACGAGCACTGAGAACTCCATGCATCTATTAGCTCTATTTATTACACAAAACCACAAGGATGCTTTAACAGTCCCTTTCACTCCGCTTCCATTAGCAAAATATTGGCACGACTTCCTCTCCCACTCCTCCAACGACAATTATGAGATATCCCCCTCCAAGTACTTCTGTTTTTTAAAAGTACATTTTCCTAATATTTAATTTATACATCATTTCCCACATGTATTAGTAATAAACGTTTCAAGGCGGCAGACAGGAATACAAGAGGAAAGCATAATGCTTGCTGTTTACTAGGAGGCCTCATTAAAAAGACATCAAGAGCAAGGAAAATAAAAACAACCTTGTGAACCTCTGTAATTGGTCTCCAGAGGAATGTAACACTGAGGACATCGATGCAGAAATGCCCCGGTGACTGGGAAAAAAAATAATTCCAGTTTGCTCAGCCTTTTGCACCCCTCAGTTCTTACACTGATCTTTTGTTATTGAAATACATTTTGTATTTTCTTATACCTGTAACAGCTCCGTCAGGTGTTTGATGTGGTGATATTAAATACTTAAATAATCATTAATCCCTCCCACCCTTCATTATTTTTAAAGGACAGAATAACTTAGACGCATTTTCACGGAGTTTCACTTCTTGCAAGGTCTCCTGTGGGGGATCTCTCCAGCGCTGCCTGGTGCAGCCTGGTGTGTACTTTTTATCATCTCTCCTGTGCTAAAATAAAGAGAACAAGTGCAATTACAGTGTCTAAATTTGTTATTTTAACTCGCTGTTTGTAGAACAGAGCTGTTACGTCAGACACATTTTTAGCAAAATAATGGCTTAATCCCCCTTTGAAATGAAAGTTGATTTGACTGCCTTTGCCCCCAGTTAGGCCCAGCTGTCACTCACAAAGCTTAATTTTTAAACCAAGCCCAGCATAACCCCCCTATTACCGAGCAGCCTTCAAAATTCATATTTAAAGCCAACAGGTCCCAGCGGCTCCTCTCAGATCCTTCTGGGCTTCCCAGAAGACTCATGAAACTTGATTAAACTAAAAATTGCATTTCATTTTCCTGTTTTGTTTGCATTTAAATGGAGAAACTTGCAGCTGGATAACTGCCATATATTTCCTGTTGCACTTCCACTCCCAGCAATAAGTGTTTTGTCATGTTTTGTGCTGCTTAAAATATGAACTTCTTGCTCCAAATGCAGAGTAAGACTCTGCAAACCTGAGACTACAGCAAGACTTGCCCAGAATGTTTGACTGGTGGGATTTAACATCCATCTAAGCACAATTATTTGGTCACAATTGGTGACTCCCCAAGCACCCATTCCTTCCTCCTTGCTTCCCTTCTCCACCCCCCAGCTCCCAGACTTGGTTATAAACCCCCTCAGATACCAGATTTTACAGGAAAGCTTCAAACCCATTACTCAGCCGAACACTGGATATGATAAAGCTCAGACACAACGTGAAAAGCCACCACCTTTTACCCAACCTGTGCTGATCCAGCGAGGCTTTGCTCCATCACTGCTGAGCTCCACGTGAAAAATCCGACTCAACAAGGTTGGAAAAGACCTCCAAGATCATGAAGTGCATCCTCTGACTATCCCCATGCCCACTAACCGCATTGGGAGGTGCCACATCCACTCGTTTTCCAGGGAAAGTGATGCCACCATTCCCTGGGCAGCCCATTCCAATGTTTGACTGCTCTTTCCGTGCTGAAATTTTCCCTAATATCCAACCTGAACCTCCCTGGCACAGCTTGAGGCCATTTGCCCTTGCTGAGATGGCAGATATCTGTCCAGCCCATCCCAGAAAAGCCTTGGAACAGCAGCACCTCCAAGCCCAGCCCTCACCAGTCCCCTCTCCTCTCCTCCACAGCTGGGCAGCTCCCACAGGATGCAAGGAGTGTGTGACAACTCTTAAATTCAAAGCTCTTCAAGGAGAAAAAACTGCACCCCTAAAAGCACTGATGAGGAAAAGCCACCCAAATTTGTTTTCATCCTTTTAAGAGCCCATAAACTTTATTGTTATTTATTGGCAGGTCTCGTTCTGCTGAAGGCTCAGCGACACAAGGAGCTCTGGCACGAGGTGCTCCCTCCAATCCTCTTGGAGCAGTTCTCCATTGCATTTTGGCACATTTTCGGCCAGTTTTGCCACACTTTTTTGTCAGTTTTTTACAGCTTCCCAATAAAGAAATGTGTCTTTAATCTCCTCCCTATCCTCCTTGATTTCAAGGGGCTTTTCCAGGTTTTTGAGACTCCGGTTCTGGTGATGCCCAGGCCACTGTGGCTGTCCCAGATGTTGCCATGGCCAACTCTTGCCAAGCTCCACTGCTCCAAACCCTTGCGGGAGCAGCCCCTCAGCTGCCCCTCTCCATCCCCCTGTGCTCTCACCCCATTTAGCACAGCGCAGCCAAAACGGGAGTGAGGAAAAGAGCTTAAGTTCATCAGAAATACAATTTTTAATGGCCTTTGCGACATTAGCTTGGGTGATGTGCTGCGTGGGAGTGCAGCTCCTGGGGAGGGCTGGGGAATTAATGCACTCCCTCTGTCCACAGGGCAGCGATGAAGGAAGTGCCGGGATTATTTTCACAGGTTAAGCATCACCAGAGCATGATTGTGCAGTTAATAACAAAGGAACACCTATTTCCCATTCCAAATGAAACAAACTGGGCGCCCTCTCCTCCTGCTCTACTCCCTCAAGTTATGTTTTACACCCGGCACTGAGGGGGCACCACAAGCAGCACAATTCCCACCACAGCCCCCAATCCAGAGCTTCACACAAGTGTTAAAAAATAGCTCTAAAATTTCGCTAACTGAGCCAAATAATAGAGAATAGGGATAGGAAAGCTGTGACAGCTCCCCATGCCAGCCCTGGCCTCAGAAGCACTTCCCCAGACCAACATGTTAAATCTGTCACACGAGTACATTTATGGCCCCATACAAACACACAGATAAGATAAATTAATATTTTCCAACTGGAAAATAGTGATTTGCTTGCATATTGTACCAAAAATTGAGGTTAAATGAGAAGAAAAAGGAATAAGAAAGTCAAGGGAAGGTTTCCAACTTTGCAGCATCACCAACCAAATTCCTTGCCTTTGGCACTGAAAAGAGAACTAGGGTAGGAATTGCCACACTTCATCTGACTTTTTTTAGACTAATTACTTTCGTGCAAGCAGAGTTGCTGAACTGCTCGTTCCTAACCCTGCCTTGTCTGGCACATCAACAGATGGGAGCAAAATGACTTCTGTAAATCAGAGCCCCGTGGCAGCAGTGAGATTATCTCGGTTCTGGGAAACAATCTCAGGTAAAGCTCACATTAGAATGTCGTTAGGATTTCTCCCCTGAAATATTGCTTTACATAAATTTTGCAGTGTAATGGTTCCTAAAAACTTCCATCCCAAATGAGATCTAATCACTTCCTTCACACCCTCTCCTCATTTGTTTGTAAGTTTAAAAATATCTTTAAAAATAGATGATGATATATTGCAGGAGAGACTCCTTATTCTAATAACTTATCTTTAGAGACCAGAGAACAGCGTTGCTGAAATACCAAAAACGTTCCAATGAAATTTCAGAATTAGCTAAGTCCTGAAATATTTCAACTTTCCATTACATACCCTTAAATTTTGCAAAATGGGATTCAATTAAACCAGCTGCCGCCCTTGACTCTGCAACTGCCAAAGGCAGATTAAATCAGAGAAGGGCAAAGTTGTGAAAAGAACCTTTAGGACTACATCAAACATGAAATCACTTAAGACAAGAGACAAAAATACCCTTTTTTTGGACAGAGCAGCTAAATTAGGGGACAAGATGAGGGTATTCTAATACAGCTTCAGATAAATTAACACCTGGTTTAATCAGTGCTGCAGTATTAAGCCAGAGAGCTCTGTTACTTAGGAAATAAAATGTTACTTACAATACCAGCTTCCCCTGCATTTGGCAAATGCTACCTTGCATCCATTTGAGCTTAATTTCAAGCCACCACAGATTCCTTCTGTTCTTCTACCATGAGCAGCTAAAACCTTTCCCTTTCAAGCTCTTGGAGCTGCTGGTCTCTCTCACAGTGATGCAGCTTCAACATCTCCAGCAGTCCAAGCCCCTGAGAAATCCACGTGTCTTCATTGCTTTGAAATTATTGCAGAGGCAAAAAAAAAAAAAACCAAAAAAAAAAAAACCCAACCCACTTCCTTGCTTTGTGTTGTATTTCAGAGAGTTTAAATGGTCTAATATCCAATTCCTTCTCAACGTACCACAAAGTGCTAAATGGTAAGAATTGCATTACTGCCACTGCTTAGATCTTGGCTGATAAGGTGAGCCTTGTACATTTAAACTGACTTCTGAAAAAGCTGTTGCTATCCTGGTCTGGTAATTAATAATTCATGGAGCCAAATTACAGCTCAAGAAGGATACAGACATCTTTACCAGTTCTTTCATTTTCCTCTGATTTATGTATGACTAAGTAGAGACTGAGCAAAGGGAAAAAATTAAAACTTAACACTTCAGGTTGCAAATTAAACTGTTCTGTGCTCAGAAAGGATGGATGGAGCAGGATATAAAAATACTTCTTGGGAGACAAGCACATGGAGAAAAATTCTGAACATACATTAATTTTATGATATAAAAATAGCTTTTGCAGCTACTAAAATTTGAGATATTTAAAACTGGAAATATTTATCACTAATGGGACTTCAGTGCCCAGGTAGGGCAACACAACACATTAATATTTGTAACATCTTTACAACAGCCCTCCTTTCATGTTGTCCTTGATGAATGGATTCATTTTTCTGCCCCTTGTAGCTTTATCCTCTTATTGTTAAAGACATTTTTATTGATCCATGTACAGAACAAGATCCACCTAAAGACAAGGATCAGTAAAGGAATCCAATTTTGTTATTTTATTTCTTCCAGGGGAAAAAAAAAAGATGATTCAGAAAACGATTTCTTTCTCAATTTACCAAGCGCACCCTAGGCTGACGTTTTCAAAAGGGCCTAAAAATGTTCTACAGGATAAGGACACAGCCCAAAAAATCCCAGATAGAGGAGTAATCTACAGTTACAGCAATATCCATGAGCTTTCCGAAGGTTTTAGTCTAATGAGGCTTTTTATTGACATTTTATTTAGAACATTTCATTCTGAGACACCAACCGAGGAGATGCTCTAACTCAGAGGGGCTGTGGAATTCCTGGCTATTGCATAACCCAAATAAAAACCTCAGAAAACCTTGATTAATGCAGGTAGACTGTTTAATCTTTTTAAGAATAAAACAAATTTTAAAAAAAATGGTGCCAAGAAGAAAGAAACCTATTGCTTTGGTTTTCAGGAAAATGTGTAAGGGCAAAATTTTCATAACTGTGGAAATAATTAGGTCTTAAATTGAAGTTGAGCTTCCTAAAAGCCTAAGTTACTTTGAAAATTGTTCATTCCATATCACACATGATAATCTAGCAGTTTTTCATTACCACTATCTAATTATATCTTACTTGAGCTCCAATGTCTCCTGATAGGAAGTTATTTAAGCAGATAATACAGGATTTTGGAGCTGCCCGTGGTTGGCCACGTTACACAGAAATATTTACACCCCCAAGTTTCCTTCAATGCAAACAGCAGCTAAAAGGTATGGCAGCAGATTGTTCGGCTGCAAAACAAAGTGATCCAAAGCACCCCCACATGAAGCTTTTGGAAAACAACTCTAAGGATCTACCAGAGGCAATTGCTCCATTTGTTAACTCTGATATTAATTTACTCCACTTTACCCTGAAGATGAGACTATGAGAACATTATTGTGAATATTGTGGAATGAGTTGGGACCTTTAAAGCCCAGGGACACCTTCCACTGTCCCAGGCTGCTCCAAGCCCTGTCCAACCTGGCCTTGGACACTTCCAGGGATCCAGGGGCAGCCACAGCTTCTCAGGGAATTCCATCTCAGCCCCTTGCCACCCTCACAGGAAGAATTTCTCCCCAATATCCCATCTAACCCTGCCATTCCCCCTTGTCCTGTCACTCCAGGCCCTTGTAAATAGTCTTTCTCCATGTTTCTTGTCACCTCCCTTAAAGTACTGGGAGAACTGCATTAATTGACTCCAAAGCTTCTCTTTTCCAGGCTGAAAAATCCCAATCTCTGAATCCTCTCCAACGTTGGCTAATTGCTGTTGCTGGACTGATTAATATTTTTAGTTTTCGTTTTTTTATTTTCCGCAGTGGGTGGTAAAATCTAGCAGCGGGTTGTCCATAGAGGTTGTGGAGTCCTTGAAGATGCTCAAAACTCAAAATGGAAAAGTGTCTGAGCAACCTGTCCTGCTTGGAACAGGAAGATGGAGCAGATGACATCCAGATTCCCTCCAGCACCATTATTTTATGATTTTAACAGCAAAACAGGCATGAAAACTCCAAATGTTAGAGTCTGGAAGTGGGAATGGGCAGAAGAAAAAGAGGATGTACACAGACACTCTTCTGTGTTAAAAACAAACCAGTTACTGTGAGCAGTTTATCCAAAGAATTTGAGTTATCTATTAGAGCTATCATTCTGATAGCAAATCATTTGATTTGTTGCTAAAAGGTACATTTCAAATGGAAATTGTTTGTTGACACTAAGAGGAGTCAACCACGCTCAGGACATGGAAATGTTCAGCACCCTGGGGCACTTCAGTGAAGTCCAATCAAGCTGTTAAATTAAATCCTGACATGGTGTTTGGCCAGTAAGGGACTGCTCTGCTCACACTGGTGAGCCACTCCAGAGAGCTGCTGGTTGAGAGTTAATTTGCCACGATGCAGTTTGAAAATCAGCCCCGTTTACGTTTGTTTCTGAGGAATCTGAGACCTTGTTCGTGTCTCCTGGAAAGGCTCAAAGCACAGTTTAATTGGAGAGAGAGCTCTGATGGAGAGGAATGGCAGGACGGGAACGGCCGCGCTTCCTAACGCGGAGACACCACAGAAACCCCTCCTTCGCTGAGCTCCAGCCACCTGAGCCTCAAACCCTCTAATCCAAGGTGAATTTAGATGCAGAATTGTATCAAAGGCTGTTTCTTTTTGCTGACAGTTTTGTTTATGCCCTGTTTTTTCTAGCAAGTTTCCCAGCACCCAGCGCTCCCCGCGCACACCGAGGGCGGCCGCGCTCTCGCTTCTCACACACCCCTAATTAGAAGCTTTGCAAGTGTGCTTAGCCCCACTCACTGGGATGGAAGATGCAAAAAAGATCACTGCAAAGATGCAGATGTCTGCTTTGAGAGCCTCTGATACACCTTCAATTAGATCAGCCTGTACAAACACCCTGTGCCTTGCACCGTACAGGATTCCTTAACCCACCAGTCCCACAAAAGAACCCTCTCCTCAAGCTGAGCTTTCCTAGGCCAGACACACAGTCTGGGTATTCAAAACAAACGTTTCAGTAGCAAAACCACATTTTCCAAAGCCCAGTGAGCTCCCAAGAAGCACCTGAGCAGCCTAAAAATCACTTGCCAGCACCCTCTGCTGTGCTGAAGCACTTCTGAACATTTCTGCTGTCATCCAGTTATTTTAATTTATCCCAAAACCCTAAAAGCCAGCAGTAAAAATGAGCAAGACTCTCAGCATGAAAAAATACATCCTAAATAACATATACAATGTGTGTGAATACCAGTTTCCTAAAAAAAGTTCAGTAGCTTAAAGGTATTGCCATCAATCACACCATTACAACTGCAGTTTGAAATACCATCAGAAACTTCTGGAAATAGAGTTTTGTACTTTCTGCAGCTGTTGTGACAAAGTTCTGATCATTTTCAAATGAATTATTATTTAAGCTTAATAAAAACCCTGCTCCAACACAATTGTCTTTTGTATTGGCTAAATTAATCAGCAGAGGCAAAAAATATTTGTTTTCAGTAAGAAGGTAAAAGCAAAGTCAAAACGAGGATTGCAGAAAACAAACACAAATGTAAATTTTAAAACATAGCTGACATTCCCCAAACCATTTAAATGTGGTTTTTGTCTTTTCCCTCAGAAAATAGAATTGTGCAGAGAACTGAAGAAGACAAGAGGAAACCAAACCCATAAGGCCCATTAACTTCTACAAACACACGTTCCATGAGGCCAGGCTGCTCAAAACTCCCTCAAATCTACAGCTTTAATAAGATTTATCTCTTTTAGAGTAAGGACATGACAAGGGGCACATCTTTTCCAGCTACAGGGTCTGGCAGAGGTACAGCTGCACTGCTGTAACTTTTCTTCCTAGACCCAGAAACTTTCACAGGCACGAAATTTGTTAAAAGTCGCTGCTAACTTGCAATTTTTTTCTTTGCCCCAAGTCTAAGAAGCCTCCAGCAACATCTCCAGTATAAACTCTAAAAACCCAGGTAGAGCTGTCCGTCAGTTGACCCTGGTATTGCTCAGAGAGCATTAGGCAGACTGGCAAAAAGCCACATCCAGTTTGAAATGCGCACTGAAAATTTCCTCTGTCAGATGAATCTTTAATCTATTTATAATCTCCAATGTTTCCTCTAAACAGCACTCCATGTCTTACCTTGTATCATTTTCCACATAAATGCCATGCCACAGAGCTGCAACGTATGTCCAAAGAGAAAAGTGGATTTCATTTTGATTTTTTTAAAGTGAAATGGTTGAGAGATTGACCTTATTATAATTTGATCTCCAGTCATTATTACCAGAACAACTCAAAAGCAATTCCTGTCATCGTCCCCGCTGCAGAGTGTTTTGGAAACCAGGGCCCTGCTACAGGAAAACAGTTCCTTCCTTTCTGTGCTCTTGATCAGAAAATCAGGATACTGACAGGAATTATTACAGATCTTCTGACGCTTCTAAGCATTAAGGGCTTTCAACTCATATTCTTGAGAAATTTGTTTGGGTAATTAACTTCATTATCTGGGAATGCTTCAGACAGGAATGGTTTATCTGAACCAGAACCACGGAATGTTGGAAGGGACCTGAAAACTCATCCCATTCCCACCCCTGCCATGGGCAGGGACACCTTCCACTGTCCCAGGCTGCTCCAAGCCCTGTCCAGCCTGGCCTTGGACACTCCCAGGGATCCAGGGGCAGCCACAGCTTCTCTAGGAATTCCATCCCAGCCCCTCAGCACCCTCACAGGAACAATTCCTTCCCAATATCTCATCTCCTGCTGCCCTCTGGCAGTGGGAAGCCATTCCCTGTGTCCTGTCCCTCCATCCCTTGTCCCAAGCCCCTCTGCAGCTCTCCTGAAGCCCCCTTTAGGCCCTGGAAGGGGCTCTAAGGTCTCCCTGGAGCCTTCTCAAGCCGCTTCCTCCTCCCCAGAGCCATTGCAGAGAGCACAGTTCTGTTTCCCAAACTTCCCTCTGCTGCAGGAGACAGGGAATATGAGATGTTGTATGGGACATCAGGAAGAGTGATCCCAGGGTATGAGCCATGGTCAGAGTCCATCTGAAATGGGAGAAACCTTGGTAGCAGCAGGTGGACAAAAACTGCTGCTGCAAATGCCAACGCTGGGGCTGTTCCCACTCCCATCCCTCCTTAAGAGCCCTACAGGACAGCAGCCACACAGAAACTGGATTTCCTTGCACAAACCTCCCTCACGCCTGGCTGTGTGGAAACGAAGCAAATCAGCAACAAACAAGTTACCAACTACAAAGAGCCTTTCAACAGCCATTTTACTCTTGTATTACAATCCACACTGCATTTATTTTCTTTCAGAGGCTACAGAAACTAACAAAGGCGCTACGTGCCGAGTTTCTCTATGATTATTTATGACCTATTTCATGTATCTGATTATGCACCATTCACAGGAGCAGATTTACGTGGGGCTCCTTACGCTGGGTGTTCATTCAGCCAAGAGCTGTGGGTTCAGTTCCCACTTCTCCGAGCTGCACGGGATCGCAGCTGGTCCTGGAATGGAATTTTGAGCAAAACCCTCACCCCAGACCAAGAGCACCTCTGCAAACACAGCAGGACCCACAGCAGGCAGGCTTTGAGCAGACACTCAGCATCCCATTAGTGTCCTTTGTGTTCTGCACAACAGGGTATTGGTGTCCCGATGCTCCGATAAGGAGGGAGCAGCTCCATTTGGTGCCTATCAGATAACGCAGCTATCAGGGGATCTTTATCTGCTCGTGTAATGCTGTGGGATAGAGCAGATCTGGAATTTGAGAGTTCTGCTGCTGCTGCTTGGGAGATTTTAGTCTCTTCAGCTCTGCCTGCAGCTCACACGGGTGAAACATCGACAGGAGAATATTTGACATCTCCTCCCAGTCTTAGGGTACTTTAAAGAAGATCTTATTATTATTATTATTATTGTTTTTTAAACCATGGAATGGAATCACTGAATATGGACTTGCAAATAGCAGTAAAATTATATAGTCCAGACATCAAGATTCTTAGCGTAGAGCATGAAACAAAAATGGGCAGCTGGGGGTTGGAACCAGACGACCTTTGATGTCCCTTCCAACCCTGGGCCATTCCATGATTTTTTATGATTTATGAGGAGGCAGCAGTTCCTCCTCGGTAGGACACCAGCAGAGTGAGGCATTTCCCCATGCTGGAAACAGCCAGCCTGGAAAAACTCAGCTGGAGAGGGTCGGGGGTTTTCTTAACTGTAACTATTTGAATTCCTTCTGTCTGAGGCAACACGATGCTGTGTATTTCCACTCACACCTGTGGTAATTATGCCGGGCTTTGATATAGTAATTATGGTGCTAACACATATTACATTTTACCATACATATTGAAGCCGGAACATCTTCATTTCTTTCCTATTATTAAGAAAAATACACTCTCCTAGAAAAAACAACTCTTTTTCTTTATACTGGTCAAACCTTCTGGAGTCAAGTGCCATCAAGAAACAGAGGAAAGGATGTAGCCCTTTGTTTCTGTTTTATTCTAAACTTCAAGATTACCTTTTGCTTGATGTTCGTGATTTTTCATCTCCACTACAGATGTGGGAATGTTTCTTTTATAACTTCCTTTTTATGGGCCATATTCTCATTACACTTAAATATGTTCTCTAAGAGATGAGAGGTTATTACTGTACAGGCATTCAGATGTTTTGGGATTGATGTTGCATGACCCACAGACAGGCTGGCAGGGAAGATTGGCATCTTACTGGAAGAAGAAAATCCTGGCTGTGGAGGACAACACTTCTCTTCAACAGAGCTAAAAGCTTCACATGCGGAAAGAACCCAAAGTATTAAATATGGCTAAAAAACTCTGTTAACAGAAAGAGATTTTTTGGTTTACAGTATGTCATTTCATTTTATGGTTTTACAAAATTCAGATAACAACAAAATTTCTATAGTTTCACACTAGGAACACAGAGTTAAAGATCACTGGAAAGAACAAAAATGAGTCAAGAGAAAGTCCTGCTGACGACAGTGAAGTTTTGGTTCAAGGAGAAATCTCTCTGCTTGGAAGGGTTCAAACAGCTCCCAGAGTTTCTGGTTCATTCCTCAACAGGAATGATTTGGACATGGACTCATGGAATCATTAAGAACAAGACCTCCAAAATCATCAAGTCCAAACTTTGACCAATTTAGCCCTTGCCCACTAAACCAGAGCACAAAATCCACTCGTGTTTTCAACACTTGGATCTGAGCTTTTGGATTCCAAGACAACCACTAAAAAGGAAGCAGTCCATGGAATAATACTGATTATCTCCTCCCTGGCCCCTTCCCTCAATTCAGTATCTTCTAAAAATTATGGAGTTTAGCCTACTAAGGACTGTAAGGTCTAAGTTTCCCTCACTTGGGCAAAGTTTGGGACAGCAGGATTGTCTGAAGGAGACACAAGGGCAGAATTATTCAAATATGAAAAGAAACTCAAAGAAAAACTGATTTACTTCTCACTTTGATATTCTTATGGAGACGCACAAATAGATCTCAATTTTTATAGCCTTTAAGGGCAACACATCATGAAATTCAGTCTTTCAAACTGAATTTAAATTCCTCCTTAAATTATAGAAAAAAGGCTTTTGTTCCCATAAGATGGCAATCAAAACCAGACCCACTAAATAATGTGGCTGCTATGAGTCCGGGCAATTTTATTTCCAATACAAAAGAATCCTTCTTATGCAAAAACTTTGATTAATTATGTTGCATCAGGAAGAAAGAATCTCTTTTTAATTGTAGCAAAAAAACCATTATAGATTAAGATGTCGTTTTAAGTAAGACATTATGGAACCAAAAGATCATTTCTGCTCTTTCTAAATTAAGAATACAAAACTAAAAATTAAACTGTAAGTAAAATGCCATATATTGCCTTGGAATGAATTTCCAATAATAGTATCTACTTTATATTGGTACAAACAAACTTTGTCTTAATTAGACTGACCTTTAAAAAGCTTCTCAGGCATTTGAGAATTGTAAATACTTAAAGTCTGATTCATTCACATTCCTGTTTGCTGAAAGCTTTGAAATACAGAACTGGGGCCAATTCCACCGGTTCTGCAGCTCTGCTGGGACCAGGCCAGCCAGGCCTTGGAGGAATTTCATCCCTTCTGCCTTCTCGGTGGCCTGGGGGGATTTGGAGCTTGGCTGCACATTGGAAGGGCTGTGAAATCCAGCAGGAGCTGCAGTGAGGACTAATTAGGAGATGAGCAAATGGGTAATGGGACTGAAGTGGCATCGCTGTACCAGTAGAGGGAAAGTCCACAGAATGCCAAATAGTTTGGGATGGGAGGGACCTTAAAGCTCCCCCAGTGCCCCCCCTGCCATGGCAGGGACACCTTCCCCTGTCCCAGGCTGCTCCAAGCCCCGCCCAGCCTGGCCTTGGACACTTCCAGGGATCCAGGGGCAGCCATAGCTTCTCTGAGAATTCCATCCCAGCCCTCACCACTCTCACAGGGAACAATTTCATCCTGACATCCAATCTCACCCTGCAGAACACACACACATCCACACGGATAACTTGCAGATTGTCTCCCAGAGCAATTTCCTTTTATTGATGCTGAGCTTGTCCTTGCTGGAACAAGGAAGTGAATTTGATCTAAGGGAATTTATTTCGGCAGTTTATGATGCTGTTTCACAGAGTGCGGACCTCCCACGTCAGAGAATAACAGAGCTCATGTTTCAATGCTCAGAGCTGCCATCTCTGCCTCCACCTCTTCTTCCAAGTGACCACTGCACAAACCCTGTGACCAGCCTGACAATAAATAATTGATGATCTTCAGCAAGTGGCTGCGTACAGCAGGGCTGTAGAATTTGGAATAAAATGAACAAATAGAGTAGCAAACAACAGACTTGTTCTGCAATGAAGAACAAGAAAACAAGAGGCCGATCCTTAAAAATATTCCTTGTACGCTCCAGCATCACAAACCCAACACAAACCTACCCAGGCTGACAGCTACACGCACGTATGGGCAACCATCCCTTTCAAAGGTCACTCTCATCCCAAGGATTCCTCCATGCCAGCTGTGCTCACCAGCACAGGGAGCAGCTCCTCACTTGCTTTCACCACAGAAAACCTCCTCCAGCTCCTGACCGTTCATTTGAAACTGCCAATTTAAAACCTTTCTCTTACCAACTTTAGCTCTAACTGGACTACAGAGACTGTGAGTGTTCCTGGCAATAAAGGAAGATTAAGGCTGGGAAGGACAAGCAAGTATCATAAAAATACCAGTGTGTAATTGGGCAGCCTCCCATGGTTGGGGAAGAGAAATGAACAGGTCAAGCAATTGAGAACCAGGAGAAATGACCTTAAAAAGTTCTGTCTGGGGACAGGCTGCCGATGGTCTCATCAGCATTCAGCTCCACTGCCACAGTCTGGAGGAGGAAACATAATGCAGAAAATGGAAAGGAGGGAGATAGAGGAGCAGTGGGGAGAAAAACATCTTTCTTCATTCAGCCAGGGAGGAGATGGAAACCAGCCGGCCGCAGCCTTTTCCCCTTTCCCTTCTTTTTTACGAGTCCTCTGGTCTGTGACCCACCCACTAATATGTTTTCAGTATCACATATAATCCTTAAGAAGGCAGATTAGTGACTTATAAAGAAAACAGTTTGGAAAAAGGAGCTGTCAGATCTTTTATTGCACATTCCAGTTGTTTCATGCGAACTGAGAGGGGCTTTGAGTGGGATTTTCAACAATCGAAGTGCTCAGTGATTTTCAGCAAGAGCAGAACACCAATTTACCTTTTATGCCTTTGAAAAAAAATCTCCTTTTACTTGTAAGCTGTTCAAGACAGATTGCGCTTTCCGAGGTGTTTATACAGCTCCTTCGGCGTTTGGGTGTTACAGCAACATAAAATGATATTGAGAACCGGTTATTTGATGTCATCCAGCTTTTCCATCAGCTTTTTACAGCTTTTTATAATGAAAAAAGATGGTGGTGGGGGGAAAGGCCAATTTTGGAAATGTATACACAGACACAGTTTTCATACATGTTTACAGGTTATCCCTGAGAAACTAATAGTCTCCAGAATTTATGTGTTCTTCAGGATTCCGTTCTTCTACCGTGATACTTTTGCCTGGAGCCAGAATCCTTGTGATCCCCCTTCCACACACAGAGCAACACACATTCCTCAGCAGAGACTCAGGTGTAATTAGGATCAGGTGTAATAAGGTACCACCCCCAGTTTTGAATTTCCATTACTTCATTAAAATTATTTTCTAATTAGACAATGGTCTTAATTTTGAAGGCTAGACTAGATGAACTTTAAAGGTCCCATCCCTGGAAGTGTCCAAGGCCCAAATGGATGGGGCTTGGAGCACCCTGAGATACTGGAAGGTGTCCCTGCCCATGGCAGGGAGGTGGAACAGGATGGGATTTAAAGTCCCTTCCAACCCAAACTATTCTGGGATTCTCTGATTCTTCCAACTGAAACCATTCTGAGATTCTATGATTCTATATATGAATAAAGATACCAGATAAAACTTCCTCATAGCTTCCATTTTTTATTGTACAAGGGGTAAATATCAACAGAAACACTAGCAGTGCTTCTCGCCTTCAAATCCATTCATGTTCTCACCAGAGTTTTGATTCAAACCTTCAGATAAGGACTGGTGCTGAGCCTCTCACACACCAAGTTATTTACACCCCAAGGTTTATTCCCCACACTGTTGCTCCAATGACATTAAAAAAATGATTAATTTTCAGCAGGGGTCAGCACTCTAAGAAAACGTTATCCCCAGATGAAATAAAAATGCAAAAAGCCAGACTCAAATGTTCCTCCCAGGCAGGTTCCCTTCTCCTCTGCTCAGGTCAGAGACGAAGACAAGCTGTGGGAGGTAAACCCATATCTGCTGTGCCATATGTCACCCCATCGTGTCCTCAGACCACTTATCTCTTTCAAATGTCATTAAAACTGACTATATTGGAACATATCTGAACATCACGGCATCTGCTGTGCTCCTGACCCGTGATATTCAGGGCTGCAAGACTTTCACTAATCGAAAGAGCTCAGTTGTGCCTACACAAGGCTCAGTCCTGAGAGGTGACAACAGCCCTCAGCTCTCATCAGTGATGAAGAAGCTCAGGAATTCATAAAATCTAAATAAAAAGTTACACATTTAGCTCCAGATGCTGCACGAGTCTCTCCCACGCCACTTACCCAACGGCTCCCTTCAGCTAACTCAGATGTATGACTTGTTAACACCGTTACTGCACTGGTTTCATATTAATAAACAACAGTTACATGAGCCATTCACTCCCAGCACACTAACTATTCCTGTGTTTAATTTTTCAGAAGGATTTCAACCAAGTTTATGGCTGAAATCAGTGCAAAATCTGAAGAGAAACAGCTGGGCTATTTTTCCTGTGGAAAACAGCACGAAAACGATGCTGGATTTGTTACATCCTAAACCATCTGGACCTCACCTATTCAGCCCTCCATGACAGTCCTGCCATGGTGGGCACTTCGGTCACAGGTCCCAGATTTTCCTGGCGTTTTCACTGCAAACTCATTCTTTCTTTTTTTTTTTTCTCCTTACACCCACAGCACATTATTTTTCTGGAAATCTGGCCAAAGTATAAGAGGCATGAGATCTCCAGGTCTTTAAAAAATGCAAGGAAATCCACGTGATCATTCTCATATTGATTCATTGACCCTTCAGTGCTCATTTTCACATAGGAATTTTTCAGGAAGGACCAACAACCACATTATCAGATCAGCACCAGCACCTCGAATTTTCACCAAGTATTTGACAAAAAAGGTTAATTGGATAACGTTAGATTTAAGAGATCTGAACAAAACTCCAAAGAAGGAATGCCACGCAGATGTCCTTAGTTCCAGCAGGCTTGGGTCTCATCTACCCCACGGAAATTTGCGTACAGGGGCTGGGATTCTCATCTCCAGGAAGACAGAGTTGCACTAAAAGTGGTTTTGCTGCCGTGTGCGCGCTCTGGCCTCCCCATTAGAGATGTGCACATCTCAGTTATGTGTCTGCTCCAGAGACTTTTCCAGGGAGAGAGCAAAGGCTGGCTGAACATCCCATCCTGAGGGACCACGCAGATCATTCCGATACCGCACGCGGGCTTTGCGACACCAGCTGAATAACCCACGAGCCCTCGGCTCCGCACAGAGCCATGCCCTTCATTAAACACACATCCTGCTGGATTATTACTGCTCCAGTAAATAATCCTTCCTGCACCTATTGCTCACTTCAAAAAACCCAGCTGCGGGCAATTGTCCGAGGAGAACAAATCGCGGCCTTGTTCTCCTCTCAGGCCCCGAGGCCTTGTACTCAGCTGTGAGCTCTTTGCTCACCCACCTCCCATGGGCAGAGATAATTACACTGCTCCTCTTCCTCAAACAGCCTCTCCCCAAGGTTTCTCTCGGCACAACCACAGGGACCTGCTGCAGAATGGATGCAGCTGGAAACAATCCAGCTCCTCCACTCCCGGCCTTCTCCGGAGGCCACGGCCACCAAATGCTCTCACGAGTGATTTTCTGGAAGCACATGGAGAGTGCTCTCAGTCAGATGGAACTACTCAGAGACTTACTCATGCTTTACAGTAAGATGTAGGAGGGAAAAATAATTTTATTCTCAGCTCTCCAGTTGTTTTTGGTTGGAAACACAACTACAATGCTACAGAATTGGAGTTTTTCCTGATTTTCTGTGTTTCACCCACAAAAGTATTTTTACAAACCAAGAAAAATACTTTGCTTTTAGTATTTTAATGTTTTCAGCTCTACGAGTGATGGGCTAAGGTCTCTCCATTTGCTCCTGAAAACCTCAAAACATCCCATTAGATTTTGGAAGAGCCCTAAGCTCAAGTAGCTGGGGAAGCAAAACACTCTAAATTTTAAAAAGTGATCAGGTTGCCAAATATGGAAAAAAAAAATCAGTTGCTGAAGTGCAAATATTAAAACATTATGCTATGAAAGCAGGTTTCTTAATACCAATCTCTGCTTCAGTTACATCAAAACATTAATTCAGGCTGAATTTTCAGCCGGTGCAAAGAAGTAGGGAAAAAAAACCCCACGAGGCCAGATTCAGTTCTTCATTGCCATGAAGTCTGCAGCCAGGATTCATCCAGGCTCATTTCATCACAACACGGTTCAAAACATTTTACATCGACACAGGAGGGTTTGTCCAGAAGCTTAGTAAGCAATATATGAAGTATAACCTACATTAGTTTTAACTTCCGACCAGACTAATAAAAAGTCCATCCCAAGTTTATTGGCATCATCTTATCCCTGCCAAAAACACACAGTAGGCACTTGATAGCAAAACTCTTACCAGTGACCTTTCTAAATTCAGCCAGAAGAGCCTCCGTTTCATTAGGATTCCTATTAAGGCAATAGAGCCCAGCTGTAAATTACTGGTTATTACCAAATTAAATGGTACAGAACGGATTGTTTCTGGGAGCTCTACTCCACTGCTCAAACTCCCTCCCCTCCTTGTCAGGCCAGGCTGGAGGGGATTGATCACCCAGCACTTCAATAATTAATCTGTTGTGGTGTTACCCAGCTTGAGAGCTCAAACAAGAATTAAGAACAAATATATTTGCTGTTTGCAGGAGACGCTGATCATCAGATCTACCTCACCCTGCTATGCTGGTATTTATTGGTGCCAATTGTTCTGGGCATCTTCCCATCAGAGGAGCTCGGATAGGTTTGGAAAAATAAAACTGTGAGATCAAGGCATTGCTGCTGTCTGCTGAGGATGCTGGAACACATCTGGGATGTGGGAATTTCCACACCAAAACAGGACCATCAGACCAGGAATCTGTGATGGCACATAACGACACCAGGATGGACACTTCTAGGCACAAAGCCAGAAAGATTAGAAGTAAACTGGGTGGATTTGGACCTAGAAAGGAAGGGAAAAGACCCCACAAAGGACTATAAAAGCACCCAGAAAACTGCCAGGGTGGCTTGGTGACAGCTGAGAGAGCACCAAGCCTGGGGAACATCATTGTGATATTCCTTATCTTACTCAGTGCTTTATTTGCATGCTGGACCTTCCAGTTTCACTCTGAAATCATCCCCAATATGATTCACCTTCATTATTTAATCCAATTTGTCTGTATGATACCCCCAAATCACACTGCATGTCTTTTGTGGTTTGCAAACTCTCTACTGCGGATCAAGGCCACATGCAAGGAAAAAAGGGAAACCATCATTAAGGGTTCCATGCATTTCCCATTCATCAAATAAAAATAATAAAACCCCCCACAATCCTGGTAAGAAAAGCATTACTCCACGCAGAGAGCAGATTTCAGGAGAGGCCATAGATATTTGAGTATTTTTATACGATAGCATTATTTCCCTGGCTGACTTTTCCCTTCAGACACATCTTTTCTTTTATCTTACCTTGGTCCTTTATCATACTATAAAGATTAATTTTGAATTTCTGCTGATTGTATGATCTTGGACTTCATGAACAAAAACCTCTTTTATGGGAGACATTAATATTCACCGTGACAGCCCTGAACTTCCACTTGCAGAAAGGTTTAATAATTTTCTAAAACCTCTTGATTTTGTCACAATGACTTGTATTCAGCCTAACTTTTCTTCTTGTCTTGGGCTACGTCATTTACCTTGAGCCTTGTCTGGGTAATAAGCACGAGTCAAATCCCTCATTCACCTTGTCACTAATTGCAATTTCTTTCCCTATTTTTCATAACAGATAACTTTTGTGCAGAGCAGAAACTCAGGAGAGAAGTGGTATGAAAGCTCTGTCCATGCAATCCCATGCCTTTCATTCAAAGAAAGCATCTTTAAAAGTGGAAAAGGTGAGCTAGGAGCATGTCATTCCAGGTTTTCCCAATTTGGGATTTTACCCTCCTTCTAGGGATGACCAGGAACTCCTCTGGGGCATCAAACAAGGGAAAGCTCAGCTCCCAACATAAATCAAGTAGCAGCTGCCTCTGAAGTCTGACTCCTTTTGCCAGACCAGGCAGAGCTTCAAACTGAAGCTTCTTTGCCCAAACATCTGGGGGCAGGTAACCCCCCTTCTAGAGAGGGCTCCTCACAGCAGGAACCCAAGGTTCAAAAAAATTCAGTGAAGAGTTTCTCCATTAAAATGTCCCACTTAAACAGGTCGTAAGCTTTTGAAGGGAGATGAAAAGCAGGTGGGAATACTTGTCATTGACAGCTCTCCTCCAATGGAGTCAGAAAATGATATCTTTCTTGAGCTGAAATAATTTGTTAGTAGAGATTAGAAAAAAAAAACTTATTTGGGCTTGGAGGGAAGAAATTGGCAGAAAACCAGCAGTGTTCTATATTTAGGGACATCAGCTTAAAAATGTATTTTTTTGGCTGGCCTGACCCTGCAGTGCCAGACCCAGAGTGGGATGGGGATGTGCTGCCGCAGAGATCCAGGGGTGCATCCAGCCGGGACATGGTGTGGGATGAGAGCACAGATCCCCAGGATGCTGTGCATCATCCAGCTGCTCTTCCCAGACTGCCCCAAAGGGTGTTTCTGATGATGACACAATGCTTTGCCAGGGATTAAATCCACTTTCTTTCCAAGCCGTGCTTTTCCTGCGTGTCTCTCCCAGGCACTGAGCAGGGATAGAATTCTGCTCAGCCGCTCCCGGCATGACAAATCACACTCTGAACTTCGAGCCTCTGCTGATTTAGCACTGATAAAAAAGCTTTGAACCACAGTCTAAATATTTTGTTCCTTAAAATATTTAATAATCTGCTCATTTCTTATTCTGTCCTGATGAAGAGATTCCAGCGAGTCTCACAGTAAATTTTGGGAGTGGAGCTGCTCGCACTGGGCACAGCCAACTTCCAACTTCCAGCTCCAGTGCCTTTGATCTCCTTCTCTTCCATTGCCATTGGCAACACTGGCTTTTCTCCCTTCAACCCTCATCTGTGGCCTGGGTGAGTATTGATGAGGTTAAGAGGATTATTCCCCAGCTGCATCCCCCCACCTGCTCTTCCAACACTTGGCTTTCAGGGCTTTGAATGCTTTGTGCACATACCTTGGGCTCAGTTATTACCAACACTGATAATCTGCTTCCTCAAGGCTTGTTTCTGTCTTATTTGAAGACAGCTGTAATTAATAATCTCCTTTTAAGGGCCTAATTTCTCTTTAGTTAAAGCCAACTTTCATCTCATTACTAATCTTCCTTTTATTTTAAAGTCAACTTTCATCTCATTACTAATCTCTCTTTTATTTCAAAGGAGGCTCTAAAGTTAGAGAGTGAGCAGACATCTGTAGAAAATAATGACATCTGTGAAAATATTTAATTGCAATTTTTATACGAAAAGTTTTAGTCTGACTTCCAAATAACTACAGATCTATTCTGATATTAATGTTCAGCAGACCCTTCGTCCCTCCTCACCATTTCTCTGTGCTTGCTGACAAAAAAGCCTCTTATCATAGAGTTGAAAGATTTTTTACAGATCTTTTTGCCATTTTATTTCCCTCAGATTTTTTTCTACCATTTCCCCATACTGGTGACAGGTATTTCTTTCAGTCTGCAATATTTGTGGTATTGGAACAGGAACTTCTTAGTTAGGTTGGGAAAGATCTCCAAGGCCATTGAGTCCAAGCTGTGCCCGATGCCCAGCTTGTCCCCAGCCCAGAGCACTGAGTGCCACATCCAGGAATTTCTTGGACACCTCCAGGGATGGGGACTCCCAACCTCCCTGGGCAGCCCCTGCCAAGGCCTGACCTCCCTTTCCATGGGGAGATTCCTGCTGCTGTCCAACCTGAGCCTCCCCTGGCCCAGCCTGAGGCCGTTCCCTCTCCTCCTGTCCCTGTTCCCTGGGAGCAGAGCCCGACACCCCCCGGCTGCCCCCTCCTGTCAGGGAGTTGTGCAGAGCCACAAGGTCCCCCCTGAGCCTCCTTTTGGCAAACTAAAATACAATATTCTGTATCTTTTTCATATTAAATCCTGGACAGAAATTCAACCCCCGCTTTCCCCTGTTCCACCATCTTGGTGAAGTTTTAGGGTATTTAATAATGAAGAGACACAACAACCCCCTCTCCCACCCCAACAAATTGCTCCTGTAATTTCTTACATTTCAATCTTCCGTAAGATTAAATGTGTCGCATCAAGAATTGTCATTGACCTGAAGCTGACTGGTTATCTGCTACGAAGGTGGTATTTTAATTACCAAAGTTAATTACCATCTCCATGGAATGCAATTTCCTAACTTCATGCAGTTGTAAAATAGGAAATGGAAAGTACAAGCAGTGCAAAATCCACAGAAGGTCTACACAAAGGCTTCTGTATGACTAATTGGTCTGAAATTTAATCAGTTAAATTTCTGTTTCATGTTCCTTTGATAAGATTATCTTAATTACTTTTTACAGTATCTAAGTAGGAAAGATAAAGAAAAAACAATCTGCTGAAGGGGAAAACTAATTCATAAGTCTAAAGGGAGAGAGGAAAATAAGGGGAGGGGGAATACACAGCTGTTGATTAGGCCACAAAGGCTCCAATCTTGTACTTCCAACACTTGATGTTTCAGAGTAGTCAGGAATACATGAACGCCTCAGAGAGCTGAACTTCTACTCAATCAACTTGCACAATGTTTTTAGTCCTCATCTTCTTTCAAAGGCTCCATATGTAAAGTGGCTATAGACAAATATGACAAAATCGGGACATGGATCATATGGCCCGTCAGCATCAGGGCTGCCCTTGTGAGGTGTTAACACTGCTCTGACATTTTAGGTATTTTATATGGTGGTTTTACAGTCTCTACCATCCAGAGGAAAAAAAAATAGAGAATTAGAGACACAAAGATAAAGAGAGATTTCCTCTGCAATATCAAAGGTCCAGAGAGACTTGACATCACCAGTGGAGAACTCAAGGGCATTTTGATTGTTACCTTATCTGGGACTAAACAAAGAATCCTTACAGACTGGTTTGGGTTGGAGGGACCTTAAATCCCATCCCATTTCAACCCCTGCCATGCCAGGGACACCTTCCACTGTCCCAGGCTGCTCCAAGCCCTGTCCAACCTGGCCTTAGACACTCCCAGGGAGCCAGGGGCAGCCATGGCTTCTCTGGGAATTCCATTCCAGTCCCTCACCACCCTCCCAGGGCAGAATTCCTTCCCAATATCCCATCTCCTGCTGCCCTCTGTCAGTGGGAAGCCATTCCCTGTGTCCTGTCACTCCAGGCCCTTGTCAAACATCCCTCACTGCCTTTCCACATGAGTCACGCTAAGCCCAGCACGACACAAGTCATGCTGGGGACATCTTCTCTGGCAACAGCCAAAGTCAGCCCCAGAGCAGTCTCAGAAAAATTATCTTTGGATGTGTCTCAAGAACTCTTTATACATTCAAGATGCCACATCAATTCTCACGCTCCTGTAACATCCCCCAAACTGCAGCAAGGAGAAGGCAGCACCACGGAGCCAGGGCAGGACAGGGGGAGGCTGCGTGCCAGGAGAGCCAGGCTGTGCCTCGGAAGAGCAGAATAACTGGGAATAAAATAAATCCATGTCCCTGCCCCACGGGAGCAGCCAGGCCATGGCTTCATTTTCACCTCTCACTGCTCATCTCTCTCCTCTCCGTCATTTCCCTGCTGCACATGGAGGTGACGGATTTGGGCTCCCTGATAAGGGCGCGAGCTCCCTGAGCACCCTGCTCCCCAGTCCTCCCGATATCCAGCTGGGAAGGAGCAGGTGTGGCACAGGGAATGGAACTTCCCTCACACCTGGCAGACCATCACCATCTTCCCTGGCTGAAGCTCTGTGGTACAAACATCATGAATGATCCCACTACTTGGTCTAGTGGAAGGTGTCCTCACCCATGGCGGTGGAACAAGATGGTTTTTAAGATCCCTTCCAACCCAAACCATTCCACGATCCAATGATTACATCATTCCAGTATCATTTTAGAGGATATTTGGGAACATTTGCCCCCACCACACCTCAACAAACTGTTACCTGCCCATAGACTAAGCCAGTAGGCACTGTGCTCACAGGGAGCTTCAACACATCTCTACAGATTCATTCGCTTCTCCATAAAATCCCAGCTACAGATTCATTCCCCTCTCCATTAAAATCCCCACAAGCTTCTGATTTTAAAAATATGTTGTTTTCTCCTCTCTTCAGTCATGAACTCTTGTGTTGGAGCCAAATCAAGTGACTTAGTGCTATATAAAAGCTGTTCATTTTTAATTTGATAGAAGGGGTTCATTGTTTCAAAATGTATGGTTTTGATAAGTATGATTTCTGTGAAATTAAAACAGAGTAAAATTAATGTCTGCAGTTATTTCACTTCAATTATGTCAGCTTTGTATTTGCATAAAATATTGTTTTCATTCCTCTTTAGTGCAACACATAATAAGGCTTTGTATTTTTAATTTATCTGGAGGAAAAAATATGAAGGTTCTGCAGCCATGTGGAGAACTCTGTTAAGAGTAATTTCGGATTTGGTTTCATTTAGCTGAAAAACAGGAATTTGGACTAACAGAATTTCTCTTACAATGGAAGTCTGCTTCTTTTTCAAATAATACTTAATTTATACCATTTAAACCTACACTCTTTGGGCAAACAGTCACTTGAATTCTATTCAATATTGCTGTAGGTCTCATCCTGTTACTCCTTTTCTTCTGTGGTGCGTAAGAGTGAGATATGTTTTAAAAAAAAAGATTAGACAAAATAAACCCCAAAAGATGCCTTATCCAAACCCTCTGAACGCCTAGGGCTGTTTTCACCCATACCCAGGGATATGGAGCAACGTCCTCTCTCTCTAAAATTAAATGAAGACCCTGAAGGAACTCAAATTTAATTTACACTGCAGACCTCAAGTGCCAACTGGAAGTGACAAGAGACATGTTGAGAGTCCAAACTTTTGCTCTGCCAGTCCTAGAAACTACAGAGAGGAGAGGTTGTTGAAGTGTTGCATTATAATATTTGTTGAAGAAGTAAATTGAATCCTGGAGACGTTTGAGCTGCCTCACCCTCCTGGGATTTCTGGTCCCTGTGATAATTAACAGAGATGGACTTAACCAAAGGACTCCTCTCCTGCTGCTGTCCACAAGCAATTTAGGAGTGGGATAAATTGCTAAAAGCTCCTTGTGAGCTGGCAGTGCCACTGATTCCCAGTGCCGCTCTCAGCTGTTTTGATTCTCCAGACACGTAAAAGACAGGAGTTATGCATTAATTACCATCCAATATTCTTAATCAACATCAACTATCAAATTCTTAGTCAAGCTCTTGATCACAAACTTAATCATGCCTAGCCCAAACTGCTTCACCCCGTTAAGTGGCATTCATTAAAAAGGCTCTGCTATCACATCATCAGGCATTTCCCAAGCGTGAGACTCTCAGTGACAAACAAGGTGCAGTTGAAGCAATAACTGTGGGGCAAAGCTGGCCTTAATTAAAGAGAATGGACATTTAACGTCACATGAAAGAAAAGGGAATCTAAAGCTCCAGCTCCATCGTTTATCCATTACAAGACATTTTGGAAGACCCTCATGATACCTCCTGCTCTAGCAAAGAGAGGATAAAACTGGTGAAGAAAAGTAGCAACGAAAAATTGAAGTATCTTTTTTTTTCAGTTATGAAAAGTAACAAGTCCTTCTCAGAGTAAGGAGTAATTGGAAGAGCAATTAGAGCTCCCTTGGGTCGTTTAGGCGCATCTCATTTAAACACTGAGCTTTGTTCCCAATGTGTTCCCACTTCACCACACAAAAACTCTGAGCAGAAGTGAGGGTGGCTGGGAGCTCCTTTCCCAGCCTACACAACTGGAATTGTGCCTTCTGCTACTGGGACAGTCACTGGTCCCTCTCCACCTCACAGGTGAACTCCCTGGATCTGAACACCAGGTCACCCATCCCACAGGATCCATGGGATGGGTGTATCCTGCAAGAATTTACTACCCAGGAAGTTTTTGTTTCCCTCCTGAGTTTTATGGGAAGAGGACAGGGGTGACACATTACTTTTGATCACTTGGTATCTCCAATCAAAGTGCACAGATGGATACAATCCTAATCAGTCAAAATGCACACTAGGAGAGGAAGAAAATCCGGCATTTTTTCTTCTGTCAAATGCAAGTAGAGAAGCCCTCTCAATGGACAGTTTGGAAATCCGGGTTGATTGCTCTGTAAATCCCCCAAGTCCATAAAACAAACCAGGATAAAGTGTCCATTATGACAAATAAGCATTTAATAAAACTTTGAATCAGTTTTTCTACATCTTGGTTAAAAAAAAAAAAAAAAAAGAAGAAGAAATCCAGGGAGAAAAAAAAATGTTGACAACTGAGAAATTTCCATTAATCCAACACAGGATATGTTCTAAACACAAGTGAATTCCTTGGACAATTATGAATGAGTGGTTACTACCCAAGAAACAATTCTTTCAACATTCATTGAAAGATTTGTGTCACTCAGAAGTTGTAGAACAAACGGAATCTGGAGGCTTTGAAAATTAAATGCAAACTTGTACCTGATTTATTACAGAGATGTTGTAATCAATAATAGAATTGAGGCTTAAAAGCACAAGGTCTCCTCTGACAGCAGAGCATCTTCTTCATCCCCCTCCCTACCCTAGCTGACGTCTGATCCACGGCATCTCTGGTAATAAGAACCTCTGTCTGCCAACGGAGAGACATCTCTAACTATTGATTTCTTTTTTATTATTTTTTTTTTACACACCGAGTACCTGGTTAGATTTAATAGCACTCTCTCCCCCCGTTTCGTATGTGCGCAGAATCTGATCCCGCTCTCAAAGCTGGGTCTTTTATCAAACAGAAAACAGGTTTGAGCTGGTCCTGGGGTCGTGTTATCTGCAAAGATCATCCCTCCCTCTGTCACCCTGGCTCACTAACTAATGCAGGACCTTCTTTTAGTGGTGACAAAGCCTGGTGACTTTGATCTTTCTGGTCCCAATCACATGGACTGTCACTATTTTTGCCATTAAGGCTTCCAGTGTGGAGGATCTTCAAGCTAAAATTCCCTTTTCCTTGTATTAGGCCAGTTTTCCTGGCTGTGCTTTACTTCCACCCCTCCCAACACCAGCACAGGGCTTCCTTTCCAAAGAACAAATGGATGGGTTTCCTGCTACACCCCATAAACCTGCTTCCCCCTCCTGCAGCATGATAACATTATTTGGGACCAAGCAGCAATTCCCGCCCCTGGGGAAGGTCGCAGAGGGAGCAGGTGACTTTTCCTACTCGATAACCAGGCAGGTTCCATGCACAACAAATCCCACATGTGGGCTGACCTTCAAGGCAGCCCCGAGGGCCAGGTGCTTATGAGAGATCCGCGACTCAGCAGGGAACGTGCTGCTTCAGCAAAAAGGGCTGAGAAGCCAAAAAAAATGTTGGACAGGAGTTAACCTCTGTTTTCCAGATAATGTGACAAAAACTGTGGCTACACCTTTATGTCCCCAGTCTGGACACTGACCCTCATGTTGAGGACAAAAAAAGTAACATTTAAAAGGCGGGATTTTGAGGGAAATGGTGAAGTCATGCACAGAATGCTTCTTACGGAATGAATAAAAATTCTGTTTAGTGTAATGAGGAAAATGAAACGACTGCTGCACTTTTCTCCTCCAAAGAAAGTTCTTTAAGTGATTGAAATTTCATCATTTCAGATGCTTCAATTGTTCAAATCTCATTCATGCTGTAGGTTAAACCTCACATTGCCTCAACCCACTTTATATTGATACAGTGCACAAAACAGAGATATAAGAATGTCCCAAACCTAAAACTTCTGCACTAAAACCTCTCTGACCCCACTAAAAATGAACATATTAACACTCCATGTACTCCTCCGCAGCATTAGCATATTTATGGCTATTCAAATAATTTATTGCATCAACACATCAGAGCTACTCTGTTTCTGTATACATGTATATGCTTGAATGTACATTGCATTTAATTTACTCTCACCACCAACTGCTGCACAAATTTCACAACTTTTTTCCTATCTTTTTCTCTAAAAATAACTTTGACCTTCTCCAACATATCCCCAAACTTCCACGCTGCTGACCACTGCATTTTTGTGCTTTGCCAAGCACCGTGCATCCATCCTTAAGCTGAGCTTAATTTTTTAATCTTAAAAAAAATATATATTGCTCATCATAGGGTAATTAACAGACTGTCATTAGTCACAACCTGCTTAGTGAGACCTAAATTTTCTCAAAGATAATCTGGAAATGCAATTAATTACTCAAGTACACAACTTTTAATGTTGTATTGTCACCTTAAATTCCAGGCACCTTCAGGAAATCCAGTGGTGTCATAAAGGTTTAAAAGAGCCAACCTAAGTTTCCAATAGCAAGGAGAAATTATTTGGATACAAAAAAGCTTGTTTGCTTCCAGACTTCCTGCTAGCTTTGCCTCATTCCCTCTGCACACTGGGAGCTATTGAAATACAAGCTGAAGGAGAAGGCTTTTAAATACATTCACTTTTCTTCAATACCTGCTTTAAGGTGTTTGGGGCTTTAATGCAGCTGCCTGATACCAACAAGTAAATGGTCACTTTTATTTCTTCGCTGCCACGATAAAATCAACCTCAGGGACTGCAAATGCTGCCTGCACTGTGAGGAAACAATAAAGCTGAACAGGCTGGAGAGGTATCAGGAGATAATCACATCCTCAGGACATTTATCGTGCGAGATAAGAACCGCTGCCAGAATATGATTATCTGCTGATAACAAGAAACCGTGGAGCTTTCACTCTGCTGCAGGAAACTCATTATGGGGATGAAAACGTGGATTTATTGTTCCTGAATGTGGAATTGGCAGCTGAGAGCTATGTGTGGCAGCTGCAGAGGGTCAGTTCACGACATGAGCTCCTGAGGTGACCCCCCTAAGATAAAACTGCCCAGGACACAGAGAAATGAGCTTGCACAGCATTTAACTTCCTCCTCCCAGGAGCTCTGCTGATTGACTGAAATGGAACCACTTCCAGGGACAATGAAGTTGTATCAGATCATCATCAAAAAAAATAATCCACCGAGAAAAGAACGATAGGAATATGGGGTGGCCTTGTGGGTAAGGAAGAATAAAATCCTCTCAAATTCTACCACCACATTTGACCCAGAGGTGTTTGAAAGCATGGAATTTCTTGACCCTCCTACAATAAGGATATAAATAAGCCTGGATGTGGAATGGTTTTCCTGTCCTGTCAATGCTCAGTTCAGAAAGGAGCCCAATTCCTGCCAACACACCCTGGGCTCCAAAAATAAACCCAGTCTGCTTTGGGACAACCTTCTCATCCAGAAAACTTCCTGCCACTGAATGAAGGTCATCTGTTCCAGAACAGCCATTCCCTCAGATGCTTCAAACTACATTCATGCAGTTTTTGCCCTTGATTAACCCAAAAAAGCTCTGCATGGAGGGTGTTTCTGTGATGTCTCACCCCTCACGCCCAGTCTGGGCTCCCCGGTACCAGAGAGCCAAGGAAACACGGGATCAAGTCCAGCAGAGAGCCTGATCAATTCCGGGACATTCTTGGCTTTTCCATCCTTGGAGATGTTCAGATCCAAACTGGACGCGGCCCTGGCCAACCTGCTCTGGCTGCCCCAGCTCTGATTGGGGGTGGGCTGGAAGTCTGTGGGGGCCTTCACCAGCTCCAGCCATTCTTTAAAAAATTTCAAAGATGTTTTCCCCAATGAAAACCAAAACGTGTGTGCGTGAGTAATTTCATTTTAATGAATTTCTTTTTCTAAATGAAAAAGAAAGAACTCCCAAAGAACTCCCAACCCCAGACATTCAAGCATAGCTCGAGGTGTTCAGTCAGGCCTTTTCTCCCCCCTCCTGATTCCAGGCTCACCACAGACAGAAAATGACCTAATTCAGTGCTTTCAGTTCCTTGCCAGACTCAAAATCAAATTTAAGGATTGGATCACTTCGACACAGTCGGTGCTATTTTGTCCTACCAGCTCTATTTCACTCAGCAAAATGTCAAGTGTGTCTATCTGGACAAGAGGCTTCTGCTTCATAATCTTCTCTCCTCAGTACTTGAAAGCACTCGGGCTCCTACCTCTCGGTGCTCCAGAGGCAGGAATTTCCCTGCAGAGCTCTGCCCTCTCTCCTCTTCTCCTGGAGGAGGTCATTCCCTTCCTAGAGCTCAGTTTACGCAGCTGGTGGGACTAAAGTGGCTTTGCTTTTAGTTACAAGTGCTTTATTTCATTTGTATTTACTTCCGCCAAGAGTAAACCCATCATCCAGACATCCCCTTCTGTAGCTGCAGGGAAACAATTTTTTTTTCCTAAAAAACAGAAGAAAAGGAAACCAGGCTCCATTCACTGGCAGAATCTCTCTAAATGAGAGTCCCTAAATTCACATCCTATCTTCTCCCACACTTTCGTGTCACATCGCTGCTGGTTAAGGCATCACTTCCCACAATCATAGAATGCTTTAATTGGGGACTGGATAATCAAGAAACAATAATCATGTAACAAAAAACAGCTTGATTTTTTCAACAGGTAGCAAGCAAATTGAAGTAACCCCCAAATTTCTCCTAAGGATCATTGGCCAGACTATCATTCAATGCTCCACTATTACAGATTTCTTTTCTTTCCTCAAATTTAGGCTTGCACAGATTAAGTCCCAAAAATAATTTTAAAAAACCAAACAAAAACAAGAGATTTGGTAAAACAACAAATAAAATGTTTGGATTTTTTTATCTTTTCCTGAGAGGAACCTTTTTCTAGTCCTACACCTTTACTTGCAGCACTTCTTCTTTTTCCTCCCCTCAAAAAATGCAAACAGCTTTATGTTTTAGGACTGGAACATCATTTATACTTCAGGCATGACTAAACATTTCTATAATTTCATAAATAAGATACAAAAGGGACCTGATGCTGTCTGTACTGAAGGTACATCATCTACTACAGCTTCCTGATTGATAAAAGAATAACCAGCCTGTTTTTTATCATCCTAGCTTACTGTAAATATTGCAGCCTGGAGCATGTTGAACACATGCCCACCACGTGAAATCCTTGACAGTCCAATTAGGAGAACATAAAACACTCATCAGAAAAAGAAAACCATGTAAAGGTCTGGTTTGATGTCAAAGATTTGAGATACAGCCACACAGGACAGAGGTTTCAGAAGTGGAAATGGAAGAAGTTGGCTTGTTCCCTGTTCCTGTAAAGTGTTTTTCTGATTCCAAGTGAATTATTGCTAATTACTGCCATGAAGAACACAGAGAGGCAGAGCTCTCTCCCTGTGTTTAGGGAAAGCTCACTGCACTAATCCACATGACAAATGGAAGTTTTCCACAATATTTTAGGAAGATAATTGTGCCATCTGGGAAGCCATGTCACAGCTGTAACAGAGTGAGCAGGTCCAGGATGTGCAGCAACTCCTGTGCTGAATTCATTTCAGTTAATAGATTAATCTTGGAGTTTCTTTATTTATTTATTTAGAGCGTCCTGGGACTTGGAGCATTGTAACAGGGCTGCTTGGATATGCATCAAATGAGTTTTTTCTTGGAGCTTTTATTATAGATATTATACCAGAAGTATATCAGCTCTTCATGAGATCATTATCAGGGAACTACAAATTAGAATTCATTTCATCAGGACCAGTTCCTTTATCCTGCAGCCCTGTGCTAGCACTGCTCTCCTTCAGAAAAAAGGGCTTCAGAGAAGAACAGACAATATTTCCCCAATATATAGACCTTAATATTGTGTTAGAAGTTAGAATGCACAGAAAGATCCCATGACACCAGGAGATGATGAGCAGCATTCCATGGAGGAATCAGTGAGGATCTGGGGACATTATGGTAAAAACAGCATAAAGGACTCCATGTAAATGCCAAGATTAAACCCCCAGCAGCCGGGATCAATCCGTGCCCAACAACAATTTAATACATGTGAGAGTGGGAGGATTACATGTCACACTGGGACCACGAAATTTCCATATGGGGACCTTTAAACTTCCCTTTCAACAGCTGCAGCTCATCTCTCAGTGTTCCTTTTAATCCCTTTAATCCACGCTGTGCAAAGCCAAGGACCAGAGCTCCACTTGCAACAGAGATCCTTGGAAACCTCAAGCTGCTTGGTCCCAGCAGATCAAGTGGTCCCTGGAGGCAGCCTCGTGCTATTCTCCTATGACCACCCGTGGAAAAAGCCTCGTGGATTTGGAGGGAAGTGCTGAAAGGGAGCAGTGGACAGAAGCAGAGCCCTCTGCATCCCCTCAGTCACACCAAGCAACTCCTCAGGGTACCGAGGCATCGCAGCAGCCTCATCCAGACACTGCATTTGCTTCTGTGCTCGCTCTGCCCCTTTCTCCCCAGAGCTGGGGCCCAGCCAGCGCTCCTGGGGCTGCTCTCACAGAGCCCTCCCCAGCTCCAGACCCCAAGCTGGAATAACCACAGTCTGACACGTGCTGGTGAGATCAGAATGGAAAGTCTGGTTTCCCCTGCACACGGCTGCTTTTCCTGACAGCCACTGCAGCTTCCAGAGGAGCTGCCCTGCCCAGGAACAGCATCCCTGCTCCTCAGCCTCAGGAGCAGCTGCGTCACCACTCCTGACCCACACAGGGGATGGGAGGTGAGCCATGGTGAGATCCACTGGGATCTCATTCCTGCCCAGCCTTCGGCCTCGCCCTTCCCTCTGACCTCTGTGCATTTTTTCCCCTCTCTGCTCTCCCCAGCCTAAACCAGGTACAAATAAGATGTGTTGGGACGTGACAGCAGCAGAATAAAGCAGTGCAAGGTCTCAAACTCCAAATCCAACTGAAGTGACCCTTGAAAGAACATGAACACAATCAGAGCCTGCACAGGAGGAATATCCAAAGTGACAATTCCATAGAAAACATGTAATTAAAGACTGGTTTACACGGCAAAAATATGCTGCAACTTAAATAGGCAAAATCTCTGAACTGTCAGGCTTTGTAAAGCTTTCAAAGTTATTCTGACCCTTCTCTGTGTCCATATAATGCTTTAATTGGGGGGGAACCTCCCATTCATGCAGGACAAGTAGGTAGATCACGGCCTTATCTAGCCAGTGGGGATGTTTAGTGCCTTTTTAATAAAAATACACCTAGAATATTTTTTTAAAAGGGCCAATTAGGTGCCAATTTCTGCATTTGTTGTGAGCAGCAGCATTGATAATTTGAAAACACCACGGTGTGAGCAGAGCTGGGTTCCCACTGATAATTGCTCCGGTGTAATTTATGCCAGTAGGTGCTACAGGAGGAGTCTGATACTAGCAGACAATAATACTGCAAATTAAAAATAGAATTTGCATAAAATTAACGTTCCCCTAAACTTAGGGACATCAGTATAAGTACATTGTGAAGGTCAGCAGCAAGAGCCAAAAATCCCTCGATCCACACCAGTTTCAGACACGTGAAATTATCTGAAAACAGCAATGGGGAAGTTCCAGAGCAAAGACAAGCAAGGGGTCACAGAGAGAGAGCAGAAGTGAGATCCTGACCTGGGTAATTCCATTAACTCCAGGGAAATTGCATCAGGCTCCACTAGAGATGCTGAATTTGGCACCAGTTCTGTGAAATGTACACTGAATAAATGCACAGGATTTACTGCTTGCTGCTGCCTTGGTTTTACTGTATTTTTACTGAGTTGTTGCAGAAGTCACTTTTATTTGGATTTGGAAGCACAAGAAAAATTACAATACTGAATAGTGTTTAAGGTAAAGCAAGTTTATTCATTATTCTAAAAAGCAACCAAGTGTTTCCTAAAATATAAACCACTATCTATATTATATTATATATATCTATTCTTCTGTTATTCCATCACTGAATTTTCTTAAAAATATACGCAAGTCCCCCAAAATACCATCTGAAAAGCACATTTCTCTTTGAAATCACATGGCCATGAGTGGCCATCACACCTCCCTGCTGAAGTCACTTCACACTTCCACAGAGGAATCATTTTTGGTTCACTGAGGGGGTTTTTTTGGAGAAAGAGACCAAGAAATAAATATTCTGTTAAGAGGTATTCTAATCTCCTGAAATACCTTTGGGATCATGGAATGAGGCAGCTCCTTGCTGCAGAGAATTTGCTGTTTCTCAGGAACACTCCAAGGGCTCGATCCAGACATCAGGAATATTTCCAAGATCAATGAAGGCAGCTGGATTTGAGGCTGTGCACACAGAGGCGTTTGAGTTGTGTTACCACAGACAAACCCAGAATGGTTTGGGATGGAAAGGGACCTTAAAGCCCGCCCAGTTCCACCCCTGCCATGGACAGGGACGCCTTCCACAGACCAGGATGCTCCAAATCAGAATCAGTGGAGAGAGTGGAGAATCATTAGGAACAAAACACTGGGGGAAAGCTCCGAGCCCTGCAGAGTGTACTTAATAGGCAGCACCAAAACAAATTAAAAAGAAGGATACAAACAATGGCATCTCCTTGCAGGAGGAATGGTGACAGCTCCCCAGGATGGGAAATCGCCGTGCTGTAACAGTAGCGATTTTCAAGGAATTACTGGCGTGCTGTGTTTGGTTTGCTGTCTCCCACCTTGCGTTTCCCAGACTGTATCAAAGCACAGACTATAACAGCTCCAATTTCTCTCACAGCAGCTACACCATGTGAGAAAAATTGACAGATTAAATAGAATGTAGCTGCCAAAGCAACTGTGAACTATGGCTGCCCAAGAGAAGAAAATGATGTTCCTGAGTATCATGTTAAGAAGTGCTTTTGTGATCAAATGCAACAAGAGTCCATTTCATTATAATGCGCTTTAAAAAAAAGCAAAAAAAGCAATTTTTTCCCTCAGCCCAAAGCATTCCTGCACAGCTCACGTAACCCTCCTGTCTCTTCATCCAAAGTACAAGTGCCACACACAGAACAAACACACGCCTTGAATTTCTTCAGGCTTTGGGCGGTTCTATTTTGATGAATTCTCAAGTCCAACCACCTTCAAGTAGGCAAAAAAAAAAAAAAAAATCTGGCCCTAACAAAAATTGATGATGTTGTGCTAAATGAGCCCCCTCGCTCTGCTGACGAGATGGACGCTAATCCAGCCCCAGCCCTGGATGTTCAGTGCTTTGTCAACGCTGACATGCACATGCCTAAGCACCACTGACATCTGCATACATCCCTTATTTATCTTGCTCTGCCTTCATTAAAAGGACAAATTGATGTCTCAAACATTTTAAACTCGTCACAGAATTCTTCCAGGCTCAGCAGAACGCGCCCCACCGCTGCTTCAGAGGCCGCGTGTGCTCTGGTGGGTAGGCAAGAGATGGAAAGAAAGGGGTCTTACAATTTGTTTATGAAAAGGCAAATACCTGGTCCTACCCCACACCAGGCATCCAGAATCCCAAATGCGAGACCACGGAACCCCAGAATGATTTGGGTTAGAATGGACCTTAAAGCCCATCCAGTGCCCCCCCTGCCATGGCAGGGACACCTTCCACTGTCCCAGGCTGCTCCAAGCCCTGTCCAACCTGGCCCGGGACACTTCCAGGGATCCAGGGGCAACCACAGCTTCTCTGGGCACCCTGTGCCAGGGCCTCCCCACCCTCACAGGCAGGAATTCCTTCCCAATATCCCACCTAAACCTATTCTGTCAGTTTGAAGCCATTCCCACTTCTCGTGTCACTACATGCCCTTGCAAACGGCCTCTCTCCATTGAGATTTCCAACTCCAGCCTGCATTATACTAGAGATAACATGAAAAGGGTTTTTTTAACAGCTCATAATTTAGTCATTGGGATAAAAATTGTAATAATCCATTTGTAGGCTCCATTCCTGTGAAATCTGCCAATAAGTGTGATTTCATCAGTCCTTCAGAAAAAAGCAGTAAATAGACGAGTGATGTTTGGGAGCTCTGACAGAGGCGGGTGGCGAAAGCTCTGATGTCCTCTGGAGATGGGTGGGATGAGCCCAGCTCCAGAGCCATTCCATGAGCACGGCTGGGAAGCACAGCTTTTCCAACCACAGTGAAAATGGGGTGTTCTAATGAACCACCCGCATTTCTACAGCTTCAGGCTGAGCCCAAGTCCTGGTGACTCATTTCCGGGCGGACTCCGGTCTTTCAATAGCAAAGTAAATGCCAGAGTCAAACTACAGCATCCTTTAAAGGAAGAGCTGCTCCAAATCCCTCAGGGATTTGCCATTTAGGTGACTTTTCCAAGGCAGCAGACAGAGCAGAAACCATCCAGACTTCAACCATGCAGTGAAAGTCCTCCTGAGCTCAGCCCTCCCCATCCCCACAGCACCTTCCGAGCTGCTCAGTGTGCCACAGGATCCCAGCTCCAAACTGAAACTCAAACATTAATCCAACAACTGACTCTCGAGGTTCTCTCTTCTGCCAGGATTTTTCAGATTTTTTCCTAACTAATGAGATTTCATAATTGTAAAGAAAAGATTCATTTCTGCATTGTAAATAAGGGGCAGCTGGCCAGGTGAGGAAGCAGGACAGCATTTGGAAGTTAACTAGCACGTCACAAAGGCTCAGCAACATGCAGAACGTTCAAATACTTCAATTATACATTAGATACAGCCCCCCGGTCAGTACAAACTGAATACTAAAAGTAATATTAAGCAGCTGATTTTAGATGAGAAAGGCAAGAGTGTTTCAAACCAAAATAGACAATTCATTAACAAAACCCTGAGTTATCTCTGGCTTCAAGCACTGCTTGTGGCTCCTTCAAGCTGCAAGAGAGAACAGAGGGGAAGGTAGGAGAAACTCCTGGCTTTCATTAATTCCAGACTTTGGTGTTATTAGAAGTGAGGCAGCTTCTTGGTTTCACTCTGAAAATTCTTCTCCCATCTCCAGCTCTCCCCACGTCACTGTTGTGCACCCCTTCACTGCAAACCCTCTGCCAGGAGTGGTCACCAGCCGTGGTCACAGTGCCACCAAGGGCAGGGAGGCAGTTCAGCATCTCCTGTGGTCTGGATGGGTTTCATGGAGCCCTTTGGGTGCTGGTGGCAATTACACAACATTTTTGTGGATCTTTTCAGCTCAACCTACAACCACCTTATTTCTAGTTTGTTATCTTATAATCACAGAATGGTTTGGGTTAGAATGGACCTTAAATCCCATCCAGTGCCACCCCTGCCATGGGCAGGGACACCATCCCAGACTGCTCTAAGCCCTGTCCAACCCGACCTTGGACACTTCCAGAGCAGCCACAGCATCTCTGGGCAGCTCATTGCCCACCAAGTGATTTACAAAGAGGGATAGAAGCACTGCACATATACAAAATCAAGCAAAGTCAGCTGTAAACATTCACAGATCTCCTGTGCTTCAGTCAATAATTTCTGCAAAACTTGAGTGGCTGCTGGAATCTGTCACCATTTCCTGCTGCTTTCACTGCTCCAAACAAACCAATGAAATGGAACTGAACCAGTCTGCACTGGGCCCAGCACTCACGCCAACAGCTCTGCTAATGAGGGTGCAGCTCAATAAATGGTGTTCCATAGATTTCAGGACTAAAGGAACAGCTGTACACTTGTGCTCGTCTTGGTACAAATTTTCTGTTTCAAAACATAATTATAGGCTGGGGGAGTAAGAAAGAAGATAGAATAAGAGCATGATGAACGTTACAAAAACTACCAGGAAAGCAATTATTTCCAACCAAAGTGTTTTGGATTAGCCCAGAAGCACTTTTGTTTTTAAGTCTTACAAGTATCTGATGGAGCTGAATTATTTCACGAGTTCAGCTGGTGTGCACAGGGGGACAGTGCAGTGTGGACACCTGGGCACAGGTAGGGAGGGATCTCTGCCCTCAGAGAGGGCTGGGGATGCTCCTGCATCCCTCCCCCGGTCTCTCTGCCAGGAGCAGGCAGTCCAGACAGACATTTCATAGAAGGGAAATGATTTTGGATTACAGTGATCAATGATAGAAAACAGTGACCCAGGGATACAAAGCTACAGTTCATAAAATACCAGTGGAGATTATCACACTCAAAGTACTTCCATTTCAGTTGTTCTGACCTTCAGTTGGAGCTGATTTTTTTTCCTTAAGCCCTTTAAATCTTCTATTGAAAATACCAAGGTATTGAACACTGGCCTGCAAGCAGCATTTAGAGGATTTCCCTCCGGCATGTCTCCATCCAAGGTAGGTGCTGGGATTCCTCCCACAAGGGGTCTCTGGTTCAGAGCCAAAAGGACTCTTTAAAAATCCCCAGAGCAATCTCATTTCAAGACTAGCACGTGCATCCATAAAGCAAACTTCGCTCACGCTGTCTCTGCTCTGTTTTCCCCCTGAATAAATCCTGGAACATGAAAATGCTCTGAAGAGATGCTGCTGCTCAGCAAAGGGAGGCTGGTGAGTGTTACCAGCATCAGAGGCAGGAGAAAGACAAAAGGAATGGGAAATGTTAGGGAGGTCCCGCCAGTCATTTCTCTAAAAGAAAAACAAACAATAAAACAGAATCTGACAAGAACATTCAGCTGTTGTTGGGTTTCTGGGGCAATGCAGTATGCAAGTGGTCAATGGCTGCTCTTTCCTGGAGATAAATGCGCCCATAAAAGCATTTTAAATCATAGAGGACATTACTCTCAGCAATGCTGAATGATGGACGTGCCACGTTCTGCCAGCAACGAAGGTGATTTCTTTGCTGAACTGCTCTGCGGAGGAGCAGAAGTGCTTAAACCAAAATAAGTTCCTCACACCTACAGCACTTCTGAGAAGACTCCTAAAACGAGACAAGATAAACCACGTTTTAGGCTAAGAAGTTCATGTGTGCTCACCAGCACCGAGATGACAGATGTGTCTGTCTCCAGCCAGCCTCCTCCTCACCTAGAAATAAACCACACAGAAAACACACCCAGGCTGTTTGCTGTCATCCCTCATTGTTCAGATCTCTTAAGAAAATAACCCAAGTTCTTCAAAGAAGCAAAAGAGTCCTAAAAGTGCCTTTATGGAATGGCTTGGAGGAGACTTTGCTTTTTCTGGTTTTCCATGCAAATATTCTGAAAAAGTGGGGAAGATTCCCTATAGAAAAGCACCAATATTTAGATCTCTGGGCAGCCTAAAGAGGATCTTTATTCCAAGTTGATCTCCAAACCCAACCCCTCTCCAGCAGATCTCTAAAATATCACGTGTTACATTTCATGGGTCAAATCATGCCTTGGCTTCGCCATCTCATATTTCCCCAAGAGTTAAATTCTGCTGTAATAAAAAACAAGACGTTATTTCCACCCCTTGTCCCACCTTGCAGCTCAATAAATATCAGGGAAATTATTTAATGCAAATAAACTCTATTTGCACTATTCCCAACCAACAAAACAATCCAGTGGAGCCTCAGACACCTCCCTCTCTCAGGATGTTCAGTGCCACTGATCTTGCTGTTAAATACATTATTTCTCTCCCATCCACGGGAAATAACAGAAAAGGGAGGATTTATGAGTGAATGAGGTGGTCAGTGCCTCCTCAGATGAGACCTTTAAGTCAATACAAACAAATGGTGTGGCCTTTCTGTGCTTCAGAGACAAAGATGAATATATAAATAAATGAAGACAGATATTTTTATTCTGAGCCCTTGCCTCTGCCATCCTCCTGCCTGCTTAATTGCCTGCAGTTTGTATTTATTAATACTTTTAGATCAATGGGGTTGTTCTGGTTTACAGCAATGGAGCTGCTGCTTGTGGTGCCCCAGACACTGCTGAGGTTCCTGTTGTGCCCTGGGATCCGGGAAAAAAAAAGGTAGATTTTTCACTAATAATCTTTTAAAAGTGCTTTCCACTCCACATTTCGGGCCCCACATCATGAATTCACCTGAACACTCTTTATTCCTCTTGCTGTCGAGCTGATGCTTCAGGCTGAGCTGGTCCCTAAGTGGTACCCAGAACCTGACCATCCACCAGCTGCACCCAGAACCAGCAGAACACCAGAAAACCACCCCTGGACCACTGGGGAACACCTTCAGAACACACAATTAACATTCTGCTCTCGGCTTCACAGAGCTCATCAACTCCACCAGCCCTAACCAGGAGGAAAAAGGAGGTTTAGCCGTGTAATTAAGCCCAAAGAGTGATCATGGAACAAAAAGCTAATCCAGAATTAGTTAAGTCAGTATCTGCGCACACTAAGATGCTCCACCAATCTTAACTTCAACTCAGGCACTGGATGAGCTACCCTAAAAATGAAGTGACTTTCTGAAATAATGAGGTTATTGTACTTCATTAACTGAGAAAAAATTAATTGGGTTCACAAGAAAAGCCGCACTGTGCTAAGTCCAGCTTTGCCTTTCTCATGTACAAATATTTGGGGGAAAAAATACACTTAAGGAAAGGAAGGAACATCATCCCTAGCAGCCAAGAGCATGGGGGTCATGTAATTCATGTAAACAAACAGTACAAGGTCAGAGTTGGGCAGGAGATGCAAAAAAGGAGGATCAACAGGAAAGGATGAACTTCCAGAGTAGCATCTTCAGCAAGCACAGAGAGAGAACCACAAAAACTTCACCCAAAAATTTTGGTTTAGTGCATCTACTGCAAAGTGCTCAAATTACGAACTTTATCCTGCAAATGAAGGGGGAGGCTCTCACCTGGCAGAAACTCAATTTTTGGGATCAGCTATTGTTTCCACCCCACATTTTGGGGACAATTACTACTTGTTTTGAGATTGTGACTGAGAGAACAGGACAAATACCAGGAAAAATCTGTGTTTCTCAAGGTGTTTGTGGGATCATGGCGGTTCCAGCTTTGTCCAATACCCTCCAAGCTCTACGAGATACTTTGTACCATCACCTAAAGGGTTTCATTCTGCTCGAGGCAGATAATCAAATTACTCCAGAATCAGAGAGAATAAGACAGAGGTGAAGCTGTTAAAAACCACTCATCAACCTAAAGGTCAGGGCCTCTGGCAACAAAGAAAAAGAATTATTCCTGTAGTCCTCAAACAGATTTATCCTTGATATGAGCAGGGCCATTTACAGCTCAGCAAAATTTGAAAACTGGTAGTAAAGCACATTACAAGCTTTCTTAATTCAATTTTCCCTGGCATTTATTGTGGTTAATAAAATACCCAAATGTCATCGAGATTTATAAAAATGTATTTATAGGTTAATAAATGCATAAAATGGATTATTCAGAAAAACAGCTTACAGAAAGCCTGGCGCCCTAAATGGGTACAGATTTGGGGTTTTTCTGCCTGTCAGAGGGGTAATTAGTGCTTATTTACAGAGATTTTACTTCCCTGGGAAAATACAGCACTGAGCTCAGAGTTCAGGCTCAGTGTTATCTCCACTGTGAACTTTTATCCACCAAGATGAAAGAATAAAGGGTCCTCCAAAGATCTTTTGTAGAGGATTCTTTTGGGAATACAACCCTGCTACTCGCCAAAATAAAGATCAGAAATACCAGAATTCAGGATGAAGATTTGCCTGGGCTGGAATGGTGATAAATAGGGGAAAGAGGCTCTGTTTTGAATTCAAGAAAATAACTTTAAATAAGAAAAATGCACATTAAAGCATGCTGGAACAAGCCTGGAAGCACTGATGGGAGTGAGAGTCTCTATGTCCACATTTTTATGAAGTATTTCCAGTGAGTGACTCAGATTTTTTGCTAAATAGGTACAAAATTTAAACTATTTATTGGCTTTTCTTCAGCTGTGTCAATAAACTGCTTTGGGTGGTGCAGTGTTGGGTCTGTGTGCACATACACACACTAAAACCTGGATTATTTATTTCCTCACCTCTTACCAGGCTGGATTGCAAACATTCTCTGCTATTCGAGTAAAGTTCTAAATATACAGCTGAAAAAATAATATAAAAAATATAAAATGCACACATATAAAAATACATAGATAGAAAAAAACTACAAACCCATATTCATCCCAAGAAGGTTTTGTCCTTTTTGCCCCATTTTTAACAAACCCTCCTGAAAAAGTCCCATCAAACATTAAGCTTTTTTTCCTTGCTCTTCATTCTGAAAAATTCAAGTTCAGCCTTTTTCATTGCTGTTTCCAGATCTGGGTCTTACTCTGAGCCAGAACTGCCTTGAAATAAACTTTAATGTGCTTTAATAATATCTCTGCTAATGCTGGTGATTGGCACTGGTCTGTTTTTAACAACTGCTCCAACGTTGAGCGTAACCAAAGCTTTTACTTGTAATTAGTGCTCTGAGCTGAATTCTGGTACAATCCCATTTATATCCAAATTATTTTTAATGAACGCTGGGCTGCACCAGACTGGAGGGCTACAGGTTTAAAAGAAAATGGATTAATATTTTATTTTCAAGCCCTTTCAAATGCATTTCTGTAACTAATAAAGAAACAAAAACCACATAAAGCAGTTGCTAAGATAATTGACTAAAAAGAGGATTTTCCAACTCGTGGAGCACTGCATGAAGTTTTTTGTTCATTAGAGCAGAAGTGCAGCAGAGATTTATGGACACAAATAGAGATGATTTCAGGAAAAGCAGAGAGAGGGATGCACAAACACAAATAACAGAAAACACAGCAGCTTATGGGACGTGCTGAGCCTTTTAAGCACCGAGAGGACAAACATTTCGAGGCACTCATCCCTTCTAAAAGGTATTTAATATAATGTAAAAGCCTCACGTTTCCCAGAAAGCTTTCATGTACGGCTCATCTTTTTTAGACAAATGCTTTCTGAGCCCTCACTAATACAGTAAGTTATAAAAATTCTTGGCAATGTCGTTCTCATTCCAGAAGCTGCCATTTTTTAATTGACACTTCTGAATTATACAAGTAAAGGACACTGCTTTCTTTTTTTTTTAAAAAAAATACCTTCATTTCCCTCAAAACTTATCAGGGAATTACAGACATTTCCAGGCATTAGTCTTAAAAGACATTAGTAAAGAAACATTTCAGGCCCTTAATGCCACGAGTTTTAGCAGTCACTGAGCTTTCCAAAGCCAAAATAAAACTCAAAATGTCCTATTTTAGCTTGCAAACCAAATATTAAAATGAGGCCAGCTGGAAATTTTGCTTCTTTCAGCAAGGCTCCAGTCCATGAACACAGCCCCAAATCATCAGTCATGGAAATATCCAGTCCTGGGGAGCCCAACATTATTCCCAGTAGGTAGAACACATCTCATATGTAAGAACTTTGTTATTCCAGAGATTTTATTGTTTCTGCTCAGGACTGAAACCCCCCCATTTTCTTTAGAAACCTTGGAAGACACAGAACATCCTGGCAGTGCCAAGTGTCCCTTTGCCAAGCTGAAAGGGAGATTTGCTGGGATGGACAATGACCACCATTCCCACACTTCCCATCAAAACCAGCACAATTATTTTAATTATTATTAAAAACATTTCCCGCCAGTGCCAGGGAGATGTGGGGGTGGGAGCTCCAGGGGTCACTCCTGCCCCTTCCACACCTTTAACTTCGTTGGGATTTCGAGCTATACACAAACCCAGAATTTTTAGCATCCCTTCTTTCCTCCATCTGCAGCCCCCCTCTCTAATTAGCTTTAATTAGAACGTGCATCATTAGCCTTTGGTCTTTTCCCCGGGTGCTCACCCATCCCCTGGGGAAGGCGCTGCTTTAGTGATGACAGCAGGGAAGGGGAGGTTCACTGCAGAAGAACTCCCAGGGAATTTCACAGTCCCAAAAATTTCACTGTCAGAAAAAGTTAAGGTTTATTCAAAAGCCCTTTTTGATGCAAAAAAAAGTGAGACTGGAGATTCCACAAACTTTTCTTGGCAGCTTCTGGGCCTTTTAAGTGACAGCTTTTCTCAGACAGTCAAACAAGAAAGTGCTCGCTGCAGCCTCCCTTCCTCTGTGCAACGTTTTGCCTCCAGACTGAATTAAATATTCTGCAAACTCTACTTTTTTGGAATGGCTTTCAAGAGAGGGGGTAAATTTTTAGATGAACCAATTAATTCAGTCAGAACATGGCTATCCTAATTAACCCTGCATCATTCAAAGACTAGTTAGGCTTTACAGCTGCAAGCACACAAAAATATATTTATCCTAAAAAAACCCTTAGAAAAAGTTTCCTGTCTCGGTCCAAAGTCCATTTGACCCACTGGAAAAATACTACCAATTTGGAATGAGGATTTTAGAGCAATTTGCATTAATTTTAGGAAAGATTATCTTAAAGCCAAGATTCTGAAAGACTCTTAAGAAGTCTAAAGCACCACTCGAGACCAAGTCACAAAAGCTTTCTGCAGACAAAATTCTCCTTACAATCAGCAGGGGTTTGCTCTCCTAATGAATATTTGAGTGAACTGATTGGAGTGCTCAGCTTTGGAGGTGGTTGGTGCACAAGATCTTCTTGACTCGATGATTTCCCTGCAATACACAGCACTGATCTCCTGGAAAACAGCAATTGTGGCAGGGCTGAAAAGGGTGGAAATGGGTGAAGTTCTACCCGAAGTAGCTCCTCAAAGTACAAATTGTTCTTACTTCAATGACACCGCTCAAAGCTCCCATCAAATAAATGATCCAACTGTTCTAACTCCTTCAAATAGCACAGACAGGCTGGAATTCTTACCCTCTTGTGCAAATAAACCGGGAGAAAAAGAAATTAAGGAGTTCTTGTCCTCTTAAAAACCCGCCTTGATTCACAGCATGATAAAGTCACGAACCCAGTGACATCCAGAGCAGCAGCAAAGGGAAGCTGAGTTACACTTTGTAATAACCAGATCCACGCTGGAAGTTCTGCTCAGTTCCTGTCGCTCTCAGTGGATCACAACATCCATCCCCGGGTTTTAAGGAATGAAGGACAAATTGTATCTGTCCAGTAAAAGCATTTTGAAAAGCACAGCTGCCTACGCTCGCGCACCACCCAAAACCCTTGGCGCGTAAAGCGATGACACCGAACTCCACCACGGCTTTTATTGGTTCCAATAAAGCCCTGAGCTGCTTTAGAGTGATTTTAGGAGCCACTGAGCTTTCAGACATTGCACTTCAGCAGGGGGACTTGGTGCCAGTCCATCCACTCCCGTGGCCTTCGAGCAGTGTGAAAAATTGGGATCAGATTCCAAACAGGTTTTAACCCCACACAGATTCCTGCTCCATAGGAATCATCCCCCTCATCCAAATTCCTTCTCAAGTGTTTTCAGCCCCGACACCCCGGAATTGGCCACCTCTCTACACAAAGTGCCAGAGGAACTTCTCCCTGGGATATTCCAAGTGAGTTCTGAGTCCTTCCCAGCCCACCCTTCTGCACCCCAGAGTCCTCCAAGCAGCCAGTTTTGCCACCAAAGCTGATACAAAATACTTCTGTCTCCTCTTCCCCTCTTCATTCTTCTTTCCCACATTCCATTTATATCCTGTTCTCCTACAACTGCTTTTGCTGGGCTGTTTCATCAAGTGGATCACTAAAAACAACATTTCTGTGATTATATTTATTTAGTTTTACTTATTTAAATAGGTTGCTTCTCCAGAAAGGTCACTTACTCTTATTTCTCCTTTTTTTCCCCCATGAAACAGAAAATATTTTAGTACATTCTTCTATTTAAACAAGCACAGCAGATTAATTAATGTATTTAGTCTCTGGAAAGCTTCTAAGTTCTGTCTAGCAGAAAGTGGCCATGAAATTTTCTAGTTTTTTTCCCCCTGTAATTAGGCATAATAATTAGCACAATAATGCCCTTGTTAACATCCCTAATTACATGCAACTAGTGCATCGATAGCTCCTAGAAGGAAGCTGGTTACCTTTCTCATCTCATGTGGGCACAGCAAACCCGGATCCTGCACTGAGCGAGGACGGGCTGCGGAGCCAACCCGCCACACAACTCAACCAGCACAGATCTTTAGTCCAAAACAGCCCCAACATCAAAACCAGCCCTCGAAAAAGCCGTAAAATAGCTCCCAGCCGTAAAATAGCAAAAAACCAAAGTTCAATAAACCCTCTACATCAAAAGCAGCACCAGGTTCTCCCAGCACTCAGGTTTTGCCACTTGTTCTTTCGGACTCATTAATCAGCTCCGGCCCGGCCACGGGTTCTGCCTCGGCTCTGACGACATCAGCTCAGGGATCTCTTACATTTTTACACTTTCAGCGCACACTGCCCTGTCACCAAGCTGCTCAGGTTAGCTCTGCTGGGAGGCTGGCTCGTTCCAGGAATAGAAATTAATTAATCAGTGTATTTTCCGCCCCCGTGCCAGGAAAAACATCCCTGATTAAAACGCTGCGCTCAAGTTCTCGCAATCACTGCCGACACCGCTATTGATTAAATGGAAGCCTTGTGAGCACTTGCTCATTTTAGAGGTGGATTTATTTCGCTCCTCTCAAGCTCCTTTGTTTTAATTAAAGGGTATATTCTAGACACACTATTATTATATATTGAGAACACCTCTGTAAGCCTAAACCATCTTCGTGGAAAAAGGAGTGCTCGTAGATGATGGAAGTATTAATTCCCCAGTTAAAATCAGTCTGGAGAGCAGCACGCCTTGGAGGCAGTCACTGAAGCTCCAAATCCATCTACAACGCTGCTTCCAGGCAGAAAATGTGCTTCAAACGTGGCTGTGCTGAGGAGTTAGAGCACCCCAAATAAATCCCAGCGAGACTGCAAACCTGGCAGTCTTTGCATCTTACTTGGCTGATATCACTTAAATGGAAATAAAAAAAGGAACAACCTTCTGGCCCCAGGATCCACTAATGGTCCTCCTCGGACGCTTGGTACACTCAAATTCCGTATTGTCCTTTCCATATCCCAAGGGATAGGATATCACACTTATCCCTGCACCTTTTCATGTCTCACTGCTTTCCTTTGTATCTTTATGGAGACAAATGTTCACCAATTCCTTTTGAAAATACAAGATATTAATCCTCACACATTCCGTTATAAGGAAATCATGCTAAATTAGCCCAGTAATTACAAATTGTGAATCATCCAGTCAGCTCTGATAGATGGAAGTGTGAAACACTCTTGACCCTAAATACCTCACACATTTCTCAGCATTTTTCTTATAGTACAATTGCATGGAATGCCATGGGAAGAAGATTCTTATAAATGTACATTCTTTAGTTATTTCACCATTTTTTCACTTACCGAAACCACACAACTCTTCTCAAGATGCCTAGAACATTCTCAAACCTCCATGTGCATAAATTAGTGGTGCTGCATAAGGCAGCTCTAATTTATGCGCTCACTACGGACCCAATTAGTTCCCGTGTAGCAGAATGCCAAACAGATTTCCCCAATAAAGCAGAACATTTCACATCTAATATTTATATAGAACGCCAAGCTTTAACTCTGTCACTTTGTGTCACCAAGCCCAGACCTTTAAAAAGGAATTCTCAATCAGCAGGGACACCTTCCACTGTCCCAGGCTGCTCCAAGCCCCGTCCAGCCTGGCCTTGGACACTTCCAGGGATCCAGGGGCAGCCACAGCTTCTCTGGGCACCCTGTGCCAGGGCCTCCCCTCCCTCACAGGGAAGAATTTCTTCCCGATATCCAATTTAAATCTCTCCCACATGGTGGAGGCTCTGTGATCTCACCATCCTCCTGCACAGAGCACCCCCTTCCCCTCCGTGGGCAGAAGGTGCTACCTTGGTGTCAGACAGCTGTCAGGGACTCAATATCTTGATTATTCTCCTGTTAATATTTTAATCTCCCCCATCCCAGCTGGTTTCATTCCTCGGTTAAGGCTGAGACATGCCCGATTGCTCACAAGCCGAGGCTCCATCAAGAGAGCTGAGAGTGACGTGAACTGGGAGAAGAAAAACCCCAAACTGGTGATGACATTTGTGCCTCTGATATTTCTCACTCACGTTGGGAAGCAGAAACCCTGCCAGACATCTGTGGGCTGTGGTGATTCTGCCTCAACCCCTCTCTCTACATTTATAACCCACTTGAGGCACCTCCCATGCATTTATTTTGTCAAGTTTTGGCTGCCTCAGTGCCGAGAGCATCACGGAGGGCACCAGGGACCACATGGAGTTGGTCAAGTCCTGGGAAGGTTTAACTGTGCTCAGGCTTGCACAGTTAAACCTCAGCCAAAACACTGACATAAAGCAGTGCTCTGTAGATAACCAAAACCAGTGTAAACCAGCTTTTACCTGTGAAGTGGACCATAAACTGATAAAGAAATCAAGAGAAATGGGGAACTGCCTCCATGCATCCTCTCTGAGAAGAGTAATTTAAGATACTGCTGCCCCACATGAAATAGGCTTACAGGGGCTCTGAGCAAAGCCATGCCTGATGTACAGTGGCAGCATGAAGTGCACTAAGTCACTTCACATGACAAGCAAATAATTTTTTACCTTTCAGGCATTTATTTCAAGAGGATTAATCAAAATGAGCCATTTTGATTTTCATGGATACCTGAATTAGTTTGACTCTATTACCTAACAACCTCTATTCAAGACTTATAAGAAAGCTTAAATTATTATATAAACATTTTAGAGCAGAATAACAAAAAAATCACATTATTTTTATAGCTCTAATGAGAATCCTATACCACCAGAAATGATGTAAAATGATCCACCTGTAACAGAGCTGATCCAGTGAGTGCTCACATTTTGCATCCCACAAACTCCTCCCAACCCAAAATGATCCAAAATCCTGGATAAAAACCACGCATATTTTTGCGCAGGTTTGTTTTGGTGTAAGTGTACAACTCTGCAATGAAGTTTGGCATTCTTTAAGCAGAGGGCAGTATTACATCAGGAAATGGTTATTAAAGTTACCTGCTGCACAGCATGTGAGATTACAGCACTGCAGTTTAGCAGACATATTCCAGGTAACTGGTTTTATGGCTATATAAAGTTTCAGAAACTACAGCTATATTCAATTATGACAGAAAATTATAGACAGGAGAGCACTGCAGCCTCCTCCCACACTTTGCTAAGAATAAAAAAAAACCTTCTTGTCAATCCATTGTTTTACTTTGACCACATCCCTTTAATCCCACAGGGTTTTCCCTTCTCTCTTCATTGTATGGCCAAATTAGCAGTTCACGAAATATAAATAGAACAGCTACTCTGTCCATTTGTCCTCTAAATCCACAGGTTCTCCCATCCCTCCTGGACCTGGCACTGCAATCCACTAACAGCAATAACTCCTCTGAGTACCCTTTGATGCTCTGGTCCTCCTGGCTCCTGTAATCCCCAAGCACTCTGCTGCTGCTGCCCCTCTTAATGGCAAAGTGGGAGCTGAGAACCCAGCCAGGAGAGAACATCCCCCAGCAAAGGCTCAGCCTGACAAATTTTCCTCCTGCTTTGACATTTGTGTAACATTCAGAGGCCTCTTGCTCTCACGGAGCTGTTCTTCTCTAGCAGCCAAGCACTTCAGATGGGAAGAATTATCTATTCCTCGCTGACATCTTCCACTAAATGGAACATTTAATTAATTTGGTCCTGGGCCAGTCTGATCTCTTTTGCTCCCATGAAGACGAACACAACTTGTAACTCTCTGGCACCGTTTCTTCTCCTCCTCCTCCCCCTCAAAAGGAACTTTAGTTGTTTACAGAATAGATACAAGAAAATCCAAGCTGGTACAGTGACACATCATTAGTTAAAAATACACCACAGCATAAAGAGCTTTAGTGCCGAGAGCGCGTCGGAATGCAGAATTACACGGAAATGGCTTAGGAAGGAAAATGAAAGTCATCTGGAAAGTGGTGATTTCTCCTGCTACAGGCTGGAATGGAACAAAAAAGACTGCAAGCACTTTTTGTTACTGCAGAAAGCCAACTTTAGTGCAATTAACCAAGTTGAAAATACAGTATAAAGGGTTATAAAAATACTTGAGGTGTATCTCTAAAATGCAGATGGCAAACAAAGGGCATGAAGAGGGGGGAGAAGGTCTCAAAAGATAAAAAGCAAACCCAACCCAACAAGTGCACGTCCCTGGCCAGAGCCAGCATAACCGGAAAGGACAATGTGATTTGTGACTAGCAGCAAGGTGCAGGAAGCACTGAAGACAGAGAGATGGAAATGCAGCAAAGATGGCAGGAGCTCCTGGGGGGACTCCCTGTGCAAAGCCCAAAGCCAGCGAGCCCGTGTTGGGTCTGAGAGCCATGGGCAATGAGCTCGGACTGCAGACAGAGCACAGCACGGGCAGCCAGGCTGAGCCCAGCTCCACAGCTCGCCTCCAAACCACAGCAACTTCCAGAGCTGAGAACTCCCTGTGACAGAGAAACAGCACAGCTCCTGGCTGATGGTGATGCTGCCTCACCACCCCGAGCTGCTGGGGACTCTCGGCAGAGGGAGGAGAGAGCCCAGGTTCACATCTCAGAACAGAAATATGGGCAGAGACCCTCTGAAAGAAACCACTTACACCTTGGTTTGAAACAGAGTTTGGACCAAAGTAATTAATTGAAAACCAGCAGATGAAGTGCAATCAGGTGACAGGATCTGTACAACACCTGCAGAACGGTTTGGGTTGGAAGGGACCTTAAAGCTCATCCCATTCCACCCCTGCCATGTCAGGGACACCTTCCACTGTGCCAGGGTGCTCTAAGCCCTGTCCAGCCTGGCCTTGGACACTGCCAGGGATCCAGGGGCAGCCACAGTTCTTCTATGCCAGGACCTCTCCACCCTCCCAGGGAAGAATTTCTCCCTAATTGACCAATCTTTCTAATCTTCCATCTACTGACATGGCAGCGAGGGGGTCCCAAGAACACCCAAGGCATTTGGAATGCTTGAAAACTAAAGATCAGACAGTTTAGGATCTTGATGCAAAAAAAAGAAGTTATGAACAATAAATTCCTGTAGCTGTATCAAAAGGAATTACCAATATGAGACTGTCAATAGTGGGGCTCCAGAGGCGTAACAAAGCACAACCCACTTCAGCTTCAGTGCTGCCAAAGAAGTCACCAAGAAAAAGTGAAAGAGATGCTCTAGTGACATTTTAAAGGGGGGGGGGAAAAACCAGAGGTAGCTCCCATCATCAGCCTCCGATGAGGTGTTTTAATGCTAGGATAACAGAGTGTGGCAAAACTCTAAATAAAAACAAAAGAAAATCAAGACATATCTGTTCAGCATGAAAACAGGGTTTTTTCCCCTATCTGCTTCCTGTGGAAGAAAAAAGACTTCAAGGACTGTACTGAAGATAAGATCTCCTGTATCAAAGCAGGTGATACAGTAGAATTGTGATAATTCTTGTGGAATGAGAGGAACGAAGATTAAGAGGAAAATAAGGAAATAAGAGATCTTTGGACTACTTTGAAGTAGGGCACCACAAAGCTGATCCAAATTCCCATTAACTTCAGCAGTGCATGAAATGCAGTTTGCTGCCTGTGCAGCTCCATGTTCTGGAAATTCCAACAGTGGGCAATTGGGCTCTTGAAATACACGGATTCCAGGGAGGGACAAGCACCACACAACTCTTCACGCTCAGAACTGGCACTCAGTCAGGAGCACAAAGGAAAATACAGGTCTAATAGGAACACAGGAAAGAACTGACGGCCAGGAGCTGTTCCACATGAAGAGGAAAGAAAATAGTGGCTGTGAGACTGAAGTGATAACTCCTAAAAGATTTACAAGTGGCGAGGGAGCTGAGTGATGAGAAAAGAGCAGAAGGAATTACAGACTGGAGACAAAAAGTGAGTCATATTCCAATTCCTTCTTTATGCCACATGGTGTATTGAGGACAGCTGCCACTCAATAAATCCTAAAATAACATTTTACTAGAAAACTTTGAGCAGGGCAGTTGCACTACATCACCTCTACAGATCCCTTCCAAATTCGACAAAGACCACCAGAATTTGCAACATGGTACGTGAAGATTAATCACTTTAAAAGAGTATTAAGAGAAATCAAAACAAAAGATGTATTTCCAAGTAAGGAGGTAAAGGTGTTGTTCTTAAAATGGTATAAACAGGAACAATGATCAGTTTGAATGAATTAAACAAACCAAAACCATCTTATTTTCCTTCTCAGTGAAGACAGCCGTGATCCTGAGAAATTAAGACCCAAAATTCAAAGGAAAAAAAACTTCAAAACTAACCCTAAGGAATATTTCTCCTTCCATCAGTTGGCAGATGTATCCTTTGAAGCAATGCATCCATTTGGCAGACTTCCAGGGGGGCAAGGGATGCAAATTTTACCGAAGACCAACGAAAAGACTGAGAGACCAGGGAAGCATTTCTTTAACACCTTTCTGCAGAATCACATTTATAATATTTTTATTGATAACAAAAAGGATGACAAAATCACTTCTAGCAAAGATTAGACTGAATATTTTAATCTGCAAAGCAAAGATTAATCTGAATTATAGATTTCCTGAAGAACCTTTGTTTCTGAGTTGTTTATCTCAAGGTATCAAATCTTTCAGACGGAGGAGTAAAATCAAAGTGTTCCACAGTGCACCATGAGGGGCTGACAGCATCAGGTGTTTCATCCAGAAACTCCTTTAGTTTGGGATTTCCTAATTTTTAGCCACATTTCTCAATATCACAGAATCCCAGAATGATTTGGGGTTGGAAAGGGCCTTAAATCCCATCCAGTTCCACCCTTCGCTGTGGGCAGGGACATCTTCCACTGCCCCTGTCCAACCTGGCCTTGAATGTGAGCAAAGAATTTAATGGCACTGGTGTAGTATCAAAGCTGGCAGCAATAATTCCATGTGTCACAATTCCAGCCCCCAAACAAACCTTTGTGTTTGCCAGATTAGCATTTTTTGCCTTATGAGGACGTGGCTTAAGGGGCACAAGAGATGCACAGTCAGTACACCTCATTTCCATCTGTAAAGTAAATGTTTAATATTCCAGGAGTCAGAAATTAATTTCCTAAATGTTAATTGATGCTATTTCAAATTGCTGAGGGCACATTGAAGGCATTTCGAATGATTAACACAGGATTTAATAGCAAAGGAACCATTTCAGTAATGGTCAGAGCCACAGCCATTCCTCCTGCCCCACACCTGCAGCAAGAAACACTCACTGAAAACCAAATAAAATGGTGGAGTCTAATCTGACTGAAATCCAGCCATCTCCGAGCTGATTTTGTGTCCATCACTTGAGGACAGAGCTGCTTTTAGGGGTGATTTTTTTTTGGATTTGTAGCGTGGACATCACTGATGACACAAATGGAGGCTGTTCAAGCCACTCAGCTCCTCGTGAGCACATCCTTAAATAACTAAAATTATTAACTAATCCAAATAATTAAAAAGAAAAAGAATAATAAAACCCCCCAATTGATGTGCAGTCCCAGAGCCCAAGCAGCATTTCCAGAGGGTGCTCCTCTTCCAGCCTGTGGGATAAAATAGAACTCCTGCCTCAGATAATCTATGAAAAAGTGTCAATGGCTGAAGAGTGAGCAGCAATCCAAACTCTGAGGTGTGCTAGGGAAAACACATCTGTCTGGGAGGGAATGGGGACTCTCCCACTGCAGCACTGTCACTCCAGCATTTTTCAGGAGCTCTACGCTCACTTAACCACCCCTTGAGGCAGCAGGCATCACAAGACCCAGGATGATGGATGCTCCATCTCCAGCAGCAAATCCTACTGTGATTTTAATTGAATTCCAGCAGCCATTTTATTTTTTTCCAGAGCCTCTCCACTCTTTATTTCTTCCTTGCTGCCGGTGATTCAGCAGTTTATTCCTCACTACACTAATCCCTCCATAAGACAGTTTCTCATTCCTTTCAAGCAGTGCTTGTGACAGCAGCTACCCATATCTTTGCTGTGTGGGGCTCTCCCTTTTTTTATTAAATAAGAATTTATCTCAGACACACTTTGGCTTCCAGGCTCCACTACTTTTCCAGCCATGAGAAGTCCTCACACTGAACTGGTCCATTCTCTCTCTCAGCTCAGCTGATGACAGCGTTGCAGGAATTAAAAAAGGAGACAGAGAAATGGAAACCTGGAGCCCAGAGGATCAGAAACAGGCAGTGACATCTGGAACCTAAGCCAGGTGTGAAATGCTCTTCAGAATAGCTGGAAAATAGATGTTTGCTATTTACAGGGGACTCCACAGAACTGCCAGCTGGCTGTTTGAGTTACTCCCCTAAAAGGTGCAGAAATTCAGTTAATAGGAAAAAAAAAATAGGGAAAGCAAACTGCCAGGACCCACCTGTGCCAGAACTCTCAGCAACTCCTATCTTTCAATAACACCCTGGAACCCAGACCGACACATCTTGACCCAGCTGTTTAAGCAGAGGCTTAAAACTCAGCCTAGCGACTCTTTTATTGTAGTAACGAACACTTTAAAAACACCGTAATTGCTTCTGACCATAATCATCCAACAGCCACGAGCTGTTTATCTCAGAAAAATTAATCCTCAAAGGGTGACCCTCATGTCCACAGCGTGTCCTCAGTCATGGAGAGTGATTGATAAGTTATTCCAAGCCAGTCCACAGAACCACTGGTAGTGGCATTTTATCATCAAAGCTCCTTTGCCCTTAATCAAAGGCTAATTCAACATGAAATCCTTAAATATGGGCTGCACCACAAGATAAAGTTGGCAACCTTGAAAAGGCTGGGAAATAGCAATTTGCACACACAAACACAAGATTTAGAGCTCCCATCATAACCAGCCTCATCAATCACAAGCAGCAGTGGCTTTAACAGGACTATTTCCAGAGTATATTAAACTTCACGACATCTTAACCTTCTTGTAAGGCCACAATAATCTCTTTTACAATATCAAACAAGTGCAGAAGGGCAGACTTGCTTTGTGCCAAAGTATTCCTCGTGTCAGATCTCAGAATTAACAGCCCCGCTGCCTTCCCAGACACTCCTTGGGGTCACTTCAGCCCCATATTCCCACTCAGGGAACACAGCACATCTCACACATATTCTGAAAGAAAATGCTCTGAAATGCTGGAATGAAGCACATCCCTTGAGCTATTACCTGGTAATTTCTTGTTCTTCCAAAATCTGTTTGCAAGGAAAAGATCTGGTCAGGCACCTGTGACTGAACACAACCTTATCCTAAGTTTTGTTTGAGCATTCATCATGATCTTATGGTGAAAAGTCGAGGCATGAGGACTCCATCAAATATTACTCAAAGCATTAAAAAAAACCCCAAACCAAATACTCCAAATCTCAAGCAAAATGCAGACTGCAATAATTAATTACAATCCAGCTTCTATCAAAAAGTTGCTGTTTCACTCCTCTGCAAATTAGGCTGTTCTCTCCCAGCTCATCCTTGAAAAACCACAACTGAATCTACCATAAAGTGGAGGTCTTGGTGATTCAGTTTATCAAACTTTTTTAAAGCAACAGCTTCTGTTTTAATTTGTGGGGTTTTTTGGGTGGCACGAGGAACCCAGCTGATAAGGGAAGAAGGAAGCAGCCAAGGAAAGGGAGGGCAGAGAGGCACAGAAGGTGAAAAGATGGAGAAGGGAATCAGGCTGGGAGGGAAGTGGGAGATAATAAAGAATGGAAGAAAGGACACAGCAGATTTTCAGAGGATTAGGAAAAGAATAGGAGGACTTGGTGGCAGACACATCTGACAATGAGGAGCCGGGGAAGGAGGACAGTTGGGGATCCTGGGAAGCAGAAGGATGCCTGGAGATCACAAACAACCCTTGTCTCTCAAGGAGGGATCTAAAAATTCCATATTGCAGGCAGTGAAGTGTCCATCCAAGTAATCCTCTTACACACTGACCCCCGGCACTTCCAGCTGAGCCTGTTCCCACCTGGAGTGAGCTGCACAGCCAAGCAGCCAAGAGCTGCCAGACACAAACATCACACACCAGGCCAAGGGGAAGCTGCCAATGAGCAAACCCAGTCCCAATCTTGTCAAACCACGCCCTAAAACCAGCTGCTTTTCAGACTCCGTTCACCAGAATCTCCTTTTCCAGAGCTCTCACCCAGCACATTCAGTTTTAAGACATTTCTCCAGCGCACTGTACACTGTCTGCTGGTAATAATTCTAATTAAAATTACACTCCAAGCCTGGTTGTGGAATACAAAGCACAGATACTACAAACTCGAAGAGGACTGTTGGCCTGTCACTGCTTTAATTAGCTCGACAGGTAATCAAGTAGAATTTTGTAATTATACCACTACAATGCACAAATCCTTCCTTTCAAATCCCTGCTTCTGGAATCACTTTGGTCAACCACAGCCAGTTTTGAGTCACAAGCCCAGAAGAAAAACCCCAAACTTGGCTTCCTCCGGGCCTGGCTTTGACTCAGCAAGGCCCATGGGCTGCTGAGGAGCGTAGGATAGAAAATCCTGCCCTCCCCCAGAGATGAAATATGTATAAAAGCTGAATCTGCAGTCGCCAAAGGTGTCATTTTGTCAAGTACAGCAGGGTGTGCCACCGCTCTTCCCTAAAAAACACGCTGTGCTTGCTCTTAGGGAGCACGACGCTGGATCCCAAGGTTGGCTGCCACTGGGGCAAGCTTTAGACGCGCCAAGTTCTCTGCTCAGGACATCTCAGCAGCTTGGATGACACTGCTGTTCCCACTCCCCACACACCCCAAGAACCCAATTCTGCCTTGTGGTGCCATCCCCAGACCTGAACATCCCACAGGGCATCGCTGACCTTTTCACAGTTCACACACACCAAGTGTTTCCCCACGCTCAGCTTTTATTTCACCTCCCAGAACGGAAGCATTTAACCCAAATTCCAGTCACATCCTCACTAATGAGGAGTGTTTACCCAATATTTAGGTGGCTCTGTAAACAGAAAGCAATCTCCATCCTCCTGTCTGAGGTGGTGTCAGCATTTGCGAGCCATTACCAGCATGCACAGAAATGTCTGCTCCAGTCCTTCACACTTCCTATCAAACTGGCATTTAAGGATTTGGAATGCAGAACACAAGGCTGCAGCCTAAAAATAATATCCTGAGATTTGATCCTGCACTTCTTATTCAGGCTCAATTAATCAAGGTTGCCTAACTCTTCAGAAGTACTTTTCATCAGCAGATTGAAAACACTTCCCACACGAAATGGGGATCAGCATCTCCTTTTTACCATGGGGAACCTGAAAATGAGATTTCACCTGAGAAAGAGCTCTGAGGCTAATTTAGGAGTACTGTCCAAAGGGATGAGGAGTCCATTATGCGAAGTTATCTTTTATATTAAGAAATAAGTATCTCCTTTCAGACCACTAGGAAGACTAGAAAGTGATCTATCACAGAATTTATCCTTCTACCTTTGAAAGCCTCACACCAAGATAGCACATTCCAAAAGAGCCAGGCTGAATAAGAATATTTACTTGATCTCCATCTTCAGTTTTCATTGTGAACACCACTCTGGACTAAGAAGAAACTCCCAAGAATTGAGAAATTAAATATTTTTGTCAGAAACCATCTGTAGTCTCTCTGAACAGATACGGTAATAACATCTAAAACTGAGACAACACTTATTTTTCAAGTAACCGCAAGCTCTGAAAACATCTTGGTCTGCTTTGGAAACAACATAATTCATACTTAAAAGCATATTGGGAAAAACCCCCTCAAGATAATTTCAGGTTCTGTGGAACAAAACCCACCTCTCCACTAACAATATTGATTCCCTTTGACATTCAAACTGAGAGGCCATTAAGAAAATTTGAGTTTCAGAAACACCACAGGTTTTTTTGAGTAATTCAGCTGCGGAGTCAATCATTCAGTGATTAATTAAACAGCAATTTTGAAAATCTCTTGACAAGAACAACAAGAGCCTAACCAGAAAAAAAAACCTGAAACATTACTGATAACAAGACATCAATATCCTTTTGTAAGATTCATTCTATAACTTCCATGCATCCTGTTAAATATATATCATTTACAATTCTCCATTTACAATAACAGCTGAAGGCAAACTGTTCCACATTTTCCACAAGCCTTCCAATGTAGAATTACATAAATGCAGCATATACAGCCCTAAGAACTTAAATGCACACTTACATATTCTCTTAAAAAGAAAATCAAAACCCCCTGTCAGGGCACAGAGAAACTCCAGGGCAGATTCTTTACAGCACAAACAATGCAAAGAAAATTCTGACATCCAATGCAATGACCTTAAGAATAAAGAGACATTAACACCAACACATCAGAATCAGGATTAAAGAATTGTTACCTTCTCCAGTGCATGATATGTAGACTTCAGTCAAATGTCCAGTACCTGAAAGGAGAAATTCACAAAGTCAGTCATACTGATATTTTAAGACACTAAATTAATTATTGTTATTGCTAATTTTTTTTTTTGCAGAGAAAGAGGCTGCCTTGGATTACTTTTATTTGCTATTTTCAAAGTGCCATGAGACAAAAGCCGTAACCTGCTCAGATCCTTTTCCACTGCTTCATTCAGTTCCCCCACTCCGTGAGGTCTCTCCTCCAAAACCCCCAGCCTTGGTGCTCCATTCCCCACACTCTGGGGTTCGGCCTTTCCGCCTGGGACTACTCAAACCTTGTTTTTCCCACCTGTGACTTCACCAAAGGCTGAAACTCTTTCACTGATAACTCAGTGCAGCTCTCAGGCAACAACAAACCAACCTAAACCCCACAAAAAAGGCTGAAGCAGAGCCATTTCCCATTAGATCATCCAAACCACATAAATAATAAAATTTTTAAAAAACAGGAAAAATTGGGAAGCTTGTTCAATACATGCTTTAATCATAGAGCTTCACATGTTTGGTAGCTGGGGATGGGTCACACAGAGAACATATGGCAGATGGAGATGTTTATGAAACCAGAATTCAGTGAGCACCAGAAATGCAGCAAAAATAATATAAGGAAATACAAGCTATTTTTTTGCACTATCAACACATCCCAGATAGAAGAGGCAGAAAAAGAAGTCTGACATTTTGCCTGAAGATAAGCACCCATTTCCTGGGCTGTAGCTTGGATTCCAATTCGATATGAGGAAGTCACAACCAGAGGATGCCCCTGCTCCTGTAATGCAGTTGCTACTGAAGTCCCTGAGAATCCGTGAAAATTAAGTATTGAGAAGAAATTCCTCCCTGTGAGGGTGGGGAGGGGCTGGGATGGAATTCCCAGAAAAGGTGTGGCTGCCCCTGGATCCCTGGAAGGGTCCAAGGCCAGGCTGGATAGGGCTTGGAGCAGCCTGGGACAGTGGAAGGTGTCCCTGCCATGGCAGGGAGTGGGAATGGATGGGCTTTAAAATCCCTTCCTAACCCAGCCATTCTGGGATTCTGTGGATACAAAAGGCTTCTACACCACATTCTGTATTAGGGAATTGCATCCCTGGTAGTCTAAAGGGATAGTTTGCCTTCGTTTATGGTGGATTTACCACTCCCATCCATCAGCAGCTTTTAGCAAGGCCGTGGTCTGACATCTCCCAGCCTGAGAGTTCCACCCATGCACCAGCTCCCTCTGGTTTGCACAGCTCTTTTCCACCTGGATCTGCTGGAGGGAAGAGCTCCCTTCCAGTTCAGGAGACCTGGAGGGGAACAGGTGTGATCCAGCACCAGCCCCAGGTCTGGGAAAGCTTTTCCACAGAAAAACAGGCTCGAGGCAGGCAGAGCCAGATGGAGCCCCACTGAAGTGAGCACAGCGCTGGGGAGAGCGGGTAAATATTTGACATTCAGAGCTCCGCTAATTAGACATCAAGAAGAAACGAAAGGTTTTGTACCAATCAAAATATTACTCTATTTACTGTAACTGTTCAGCTCATCACTTCAGTCAGGGAAAGTTTGGGAGAAAAACTTGCACAACTTAAGCGACACTCCGACACCAACGTCGCTACATATTTTTAGACACCTCCGAAGTTGTGGCTGCTGAAAACAAAGGAAAAAAAAAACCCTGCAGTTTTTGACTTTGTGAAGCCTGATCTCCTCAGCACAGTGAGATTCTGAGCCCATCCGGCTCCCAAGTGCCCCTGAACTCCCGTGGGCACGCGGGGCCCGGAGCCAAGGCACAAGAGGTGTCTCACTGAACACCTGCCACACACAACCTTCAGAGCTGCACTCCACCGCGCTCTGGGCTTTTGTTTTTCCATCCCCATCATGCCTGAGCGCAGAACCGAGCGCGAAGGGCTTTTTTTGGAACTTATGTGGGAGACTCTGGATCGAATCTTCATTTTTCTCTTCCCCCACACCCCCAGCGAATGCAGTTACTATGAAGCTTATTCCTGCTTTCTCCTGCTGGAGCTGCTCACGTTGGGTGGGTACTCACTCAAGCACAAACCTCATCTCCCATATGCCCACCGAGGACTGTGGATGCTTCATCATTCTGGGGTAGAAGGAGCACGTGACTGGCTGAAAAACCTCTACGTTGTGATCGTGTCTGCTTAGCAGATTAAGCCAGCAGCACGTACCTACTCAAATCCTCCAGAAACTGCAGGTTCCAACAGCAGGAACACTTTTATGGACAATTTCTGGAAACTCTCTGCCTTGGCAGAGAGATATTGACTCAAAGCAGGGAGGAGGCACATTCAGAATGTGCTGCTTTCAGCACAGGATTTCATCCCACAGGAATTGCAAGATACTCTCCATAAAACCTGCAGATTTGGTGCTCAGGTGGTGACCTGGCAGTGCTGGGTTAATGTTTGGGTTTCCTCTTAGAGGGCTTTTCCCACCTCTAAAATCCTGTGTTGGAGACAGTGATTAAATTAATTGTACATTTTCCTCACCAGCAGCACTGAACCTGAATTTTCAGGCTGGAAAACTCAAAGCATTTAAATTACATTCCCCTCAAACATCAGCAGTGCCCAAGCGATTTTGCTAAATAATAAAGAAACCTCTCCTAGCCTGGAGGGTTTGGCCACAGCTTCCCAGGAATTCAAACACACACCTTCAATCCCAAGCGAAAAACAACCTGGAGCAGGGACTGAGGGGAAGAGACTGTGCTCCCTCCCCGAGGTGACACTACGGAAGACAGCACACTAAAAACTGAATTTAGCAGGTTCAGTATTTTCTGCATCCCTTGTCAACAGTAGGCTTTGAAAAAAAAACTTCAGAACACGGAGAGGAAGTTGTCTCCAAAGGAAAAGGCAACAACACTCTTTTAGTGCAGCTCCCCAGCCACCACTGCAGTCGTTCTTGAAGCTGTAACTTCCAAAAAAACCTAAAAAGAAACTTGGGTTTGTGCAAGCCTCATTTCATGTAAAAGAACAGCACATTCTTCAAGGGGGGAAAAAAAAGACTTAAGGAGAGAAAATAAAAATAGAGAGGATTCATTTCACAGCAATGCTGTGTGTATTTGCACAGGAAAAATTCCACTTTTTTTTTTTTTTTGTGGAGGCAGTTCTTTGGGAGCTGGCAACAGGGAGCATTGATGAGAGCCTGGAGAAGTGCTGATCTCTCATCTGCTGCCAGCACAAATCCATACATTACACTCTGAGTTTGTATTGACACAAACTAATGCAGACTGGGCTGAGTGCAGCATTCCCAGAGAAACCCGAGGTGCATTCCCACCTGGAAGTTTATGAGCCCACTATGCAGATCCTGCCATTCCTAATGCACCTCTCCTCAGAGCACCTGGAGATGGGGCTGCAGAGAGGGCTGATGGTGTTTCCCTGGGGGAGGAGATCAAGCCTGGCCCAGGACAGGAGCATTGCTGAGCATCAGGCTGGGATTCCTCAACCCAAAATTCTCCCTTGGCCGCTTCAAGCACACGAAACATTTACTGCTTATTTTCATCTTTTTACACCCCTGGCTCTGTCCTGGGTCTAGGTTTATGGACACAGCCTCCTCTGGCACTGTTTTGCAACGCCTGCCAAACTACAGACTGGTCCTGGCTTCCAAATTCACTGTTTTTAAGGAAGATTAAATAAGAAACTATGAGATTTTGCATCTCTGCTTCACTCCAGTCTCAAATTAGACACTCCAGGAGCCCTCAGACTGCAGATTTGTCTTTATCTCAACTGTCCAAACACTATAAAGAGCTTTTCCTGCTTCCAAACCTTCCACACAATATTCTTCACTTAAGCTAAAGGAACATGAGAACCACAATCCTGTGGACTACAGGCTCATTAATAAATGTTAATAAATAATCAAGTGCATCTGAACCTGCTCTTGTGTATCTTCATTTCCAGCAGCCCTCAGGAGGAAAGCTGCTCCCTGCAGCTGCTCTGTTCCCATCCCTATTCCTGCTCCTGGAGGACATTCCTTGGACAAAACCCATGCCCACCCCGCTCTGCCCTAATCTTGGCTCTGCTGCTTCTCAAAACAGAGCCAGAGGATGTTAACTCTGAATTTTTACCACCTGGATCAGCACCATCCCCCAGCTGCAAAGCAGCCATGGCCCAGCCCTTCCTCAGCATCCCTGGCTTTCCTCCTGCTCACCAATTCCAGCAGCGTTATCCACACAACGGATTGATTATGGGAGCTCAAAGGAACAGACGCAGTTTTCTGGAGCTGAAATATAAATCCCATGTGCAGAAGCATTTCCTGTGCATTTAAACACTGTTTAGTGAGTCAGCCAAAATCATTCTGCAAGTGTCATCTATCTCCTGAAGAGAAAACTCCAGCAGCCTAATCCCCAGCACAGCTCTCCCCGGGACTGAGGGCTTTAACTTCCAAGCAAAATGCTGTCAAAGTAGAGATCTCATGTGATTTCTTCTAACCAAAAAAAGTGAAAAAAATAAATATCTCAAACTGTTATTTGGTCTCATCAAGTGGGGATGAGCGTTACAAATTCATATTGGATTTTCAGGCTTTACAATTCCATTTGTTCGTTGTCATTTGCTTCCCAAATGAAAAGAACACTGAGATTTCTCTGACAATCTCTCCAAACAATTGTGGTGTCCATAGATTTATTATCAATATGCAGCCATGCAGGTCAAAGGGATTCACCAGCTGATTCCTAAATTGAACCTGTAAGGTGCATAACCCTCAAAATTGTCTTCTACTGCTTAAAATGGGTTTTCCTGCTCCATTAGAAAAGCTTTTACAGACTGCACAGAGAAGAGGCACCTGTTTGAAAGGTATTCTCCCAGAGATGTTTTCCCACAGAGATTCAGGTGCAGAGTCCACATATCAGGAAAAAGCCCAGGATAACTCCAGGAGCTGCACTCAGAGAGGATGATGTGTTCATCACCTTCCTGCTTTAAATGCAGAGTAATGACACAAATTAAATTGGTTTTCATTGTCTGAGTGACGCCTCTGTCTCTCCAAACTGCTGATTAAGAGATCCTCTCCTCACTTGCATAGAGCCCATCAACCTCCCCGAGGTTATTGCAGCTGAACTTGTCAGGCTTTGGTGACACCAAGGGACAATTCTCTTCTGATACAGTCACATTTGGGACTTGTGGTTTTTCCTTACCAACATAAAGCATCTTCACTTCATTCTCCGAGCAGCAGAAAGGGTTGGGTTGTACCAGCTCCTCTCTGAGGTAACAACCACATTTTAGTCACTATCACCACAAGCTGCAGGTTTATCATCTTAATTTTAATGAGGTGTCAGTGGAGCGGCCCTGAAGCTGCACAAGACCCAATTTCACTCCTTGTCCTCAGGTTGTGCGAATTCCCCAAGCCATCCCCAGCCCATGCTCCGAGAGAATCCCACCACAGCTCGACAAAAACTGATGGGATCTTCTAAACCTTCTGTATTTCTGCACTTTCTGCTTGGCCAAAGCCTGTCTCAGTGCAGAAGTGTTGCTCAACGCCACATCTTGGCATGAGAGCTTGAGCAGAACTCAACCAGCTGCACTTGCCAGGCGAGGGAGGGCACCAGCAGCTCCCCTTCATTTCTTGTTCCCATCACTCCATTCTATGAAATGTTTCCTTGCTGGGATTGCAGTGCCAGGAGCAAAAATTATAAGTGATCAGAAATCTCTCTAATCACCCGCAGACAATTACAAAGCACCGAACAGGAAAGGTCACTGATAAAAAAACCAAATCAGGCGCTGAGTAATTAATGTCTACACAACACATAATAATTAGCAGCCCTGACAGTTCATTTCCCAGGTTCTACCATTCAGTTTTTATCTGAGGTGACAATTCCGTGCTTACTTGCAAGCTAAGGTATGTGCTCCCAGTCCCCTGATTGCTGCAAACGAAGGCCTTAAATATTTACTGTTAATAAAACATTGCCAACTTTTAGCAAAATTATCTTCCAGTACGCAGCAGTGAGATTTTTATGACCTTCTGTGGTGAGGAATCATCTTGTGCAGCGAGATAAAATGGATGTACGCCCACAGCCTCTCCTCGCTGGAGCTGCAGCTCCATCACCATTAAATTGTTTGTTTTGCTTCTTCTTAATTTGTTCCTTGTCCTTGCAAACCCGAAGACATTTCAGATCGCCCACATCCTCCCTCAACACCATGTTCTCCAGAAAAACAAGGTCTACTGCCTTCCAAGTTGGTTTCTTTGAAGAATTGCTGAGAAGTTGCACAAGTAGGTCACAGGCAGTGCAGAGACACAGGGAGGATGCAGAGGGGTTTGAAGCTGAATGTGGCCACATCAGCCACAAAAGAGACACTTCCAGGTGCTCAGGCATTCCCATTCTTTCACGTGGAAAAGCAACAGGGTGAGTAAGGGATGTAAGGTCTGTTCCACCAGCATGGATCAAAGTTGGCTGAGCAGAGACATGACAACGATAACACCAAGAAAATGAAAATCAAAGCCTGAAACCCTGAATTAGAAAGTCTCAAAGATTTGCAAGTTCTCAACAACACCTGGGGGGTTTTTGGAGTGGGAGGCTCAGGCCCAGGTGAGCCTGCTCACCCCAGGAGTGCCTCAACACAAGCAGCATTTTCATTTTTAAACCTTATTTTTTTTTTAAACCCATCATCTTGGGGAACAAAGGGATGGGGCTGAAGTTCCACTGTTGTATTCCTATTTATTACTGCTCTGAAAACCAGCAGAGACACATGAACACCGAAGTCTCACCAAAAGCCCTGGGTAAAGCCGGGACAGTAAATGTCCCACTGGAAAAGCAGTGGTTATCCAAGAAAATCTCTACTCCAGCTTGAGAAAAAAACCTCTTCTTTTTAAAAATGCTGAATTATAACTGAACAGAACCGTTGCATTCTCAATCTTTAAGACAATTATTCAGCAAGTCCTGGGTGCCACTAAGGAAATCTGGGAACAGTAACCACAAAAGCCACCTTGACATTAAGAGACAGCTGGAAAAGGTGATAATATCCAGGATTTTGAGAGCAGGAAAATCATACACGAACCACCAAAAATATCGATATTTTAACCTTATTCAGCTGTGCTAAGCAGTGAGCACAAAGGAAAGCAAGTAAGTGTAATAAAATTGACATGGCAAAAGAAAAAGCCTCCCAAAACCCTTCCCAAAAGCAGGAGAATGTTAGTGGTGACCGGAGTACAATAAATTTTTTGCTCCCTTCCCTGCAAAAAGCATCCAGGATTTCTTGGGCACAGCAATTCCATCATTCATCAGCAATCCATGGTGGGAAATTGTATCTCAGTCAGACACTTCTTCCAGAGGATTCATAAAATCCCCCAAAATATTGAAAAACTGGCAATGAAATACAACCTTTTCTAGAGTAAGTTCCTTCTAAATCATGGTTTATAAATTAAGTCGTTAATGCATCCAAAAATCTCAGTGTTTAGGAGCAACAGACAGCAACTAAAGGCGAGTTTAAGCCCAAAACCTACAAGGAGGAACAAAACCAGAAAGGAAAAGTTTTTAATTTGTTATTTCCACCAGCCCATCTGAAATAAACCATAAAGGTGGCAGAGATGGGACCGTCCCCAGTGTGTGACAAGCATAAGGCAAAAAATCCATTTATTTAGTTTAGCACCATCCATTTAATGCGCAAATCACATGATTTTACAAAAACCGGACAAGTCCTGAACAATGAGTCTAAAATACTTTCAAAACCCTCACTAAAACCAAGAGATTTTAGTGAAGGCCATGTGTATTTATCACCCACATCCAGCACACTCTAAATATTAACTGTAAAATCAGAGGAGCTTCATGGACAGAAGCAAACCCTTCAGATTTCTCCTAATTTAACTGATATTATCTTCCTGAATTTCCACAGAAACACTAAAAGACCACGAGGATTTTTTGTCCTGCAGCAAGGTACCTCCTTTTCTCATCCCACTCCTGCAGCAACTCTGTGCCAAAGAACCAGGGAGTATTTTCTCTATTTATTCCCTCCGAGTAAGTTGGTTATGAGTAGGGGAAGCAAAAAAAATCCCAGAAAAACCAGGGTTGTAATGTAATCTGTCCACATTCAGAAGCACAGCGAGCCATTATTCTGCATCCCAGTGATGCTGAGCTCTTCTCACACCAACAGCAGAACCACCTCAGCTCCCCAGCCTTGACATCTGTCAAAACAGAACAGGCCTCAAGTAGTAATTTAGACGGGGAGTTTTTTTCTCCCCCTTCTCCTCTCCCTCCAGGAGTTCAATTATTGCACCAGCATCGTGAATAAGCAGGATTATTTTCAGGGAAAATTAGAGGAAAAGAAAGGGAAATATAATAAGCATAGGATTTACCAAAATAACTTCCTTTTTTTTTAAATATATGTATAAATTACTCTTCTTTCCCTTCATTGTGTTCCACTGCTGCAGCGAGATCAGATCAACAATTTTCCCTCCAGTTTTGCCATGGGGACAGAGATAATTTGGGTTCTGAAGCAGCTCAGATGTGTTTGCACCCTCATGGGCCGCAGCAGCACCTTCCACGGGGGTAAAGCTGCTGCAGGTGGATCAGCTGGGACATTCCTGGGGCTGTTCAGGGCCAGCAGCTGGATTTGATGATCCTTATGGTCCCTCCCAGCTCAGGATTTCTACAATTCCAAGTTCTTGGATTGTTTTAGTACCAACACCGTTTTAAAAGCCCAGGGTATTTTGATTTTTAGCTGCCCAGCTCTTTCTGTTCCCAGTGCCTGGCACTCCTGCCTCGATCCTTTGGTACCCAGTGCTGAAACTCAACCAGCTCCAGCAGGAAGAGCACAATAAAGGTGACAGACTTTTCCAAGGCTCCCAGCAGCTCCATTTTGCTGGGGTGATACTCTCTTAAGCTTCCCTGAGATCACAGGGAAGGAGGAGGGCTGGGAATCACAGACAGACTTGTCTGAGCATCACAAATAACCCCTCAAGAGCAGCCAAAATCCTGCTCCTGAAGGTCAGAATGGGAACTTGGCAAGTGTGAGTCCAAAAATCAGGATAAAAGCCTCTGCCAAGCGCATTGTGGGGGCAACCAGCTCCTCCAGGAGAAACCTGACCACAGGAGCACACGATGGACTGGGCTGGAAGGGACCCTAAAGATCAGCTCCTTCCAACCCCCTGCAGTGGGCAGGGCACATCCCCGAGTCCCATTTTGATCCCACTGATATTCAGGGGATCCAAGCTGCCTGCAGAAATCCCCTTACAGAGCTGTCAGTGCTGGCAAAGCATCAGGGATCTCAAAAAAAAAAAGGAAACCAAATGAAAAAGGAGTTTTGATTCTAAATTAAAACAACCAAACTTCAAAACCACTTTTGTTTTAGGGAGGGAAACCAGCACAAAGTTGCAATTTATTTATATAAATATTTATATAAGAAATGAGAACTTTGCTGTTCAAGGTGTCTACAGAAAGTATAACCCAAGTAAGTATAATCCAAGAATGCATTTAAACAAATATGCTGCTTCATAAAGTACTGAGGGCTCCGTGAGGTGGTATAAAGCTCTTTTTTTACATTTCACAAGTGTGAATACATTATGTGTATCTTCATAAATATCTCACCTGAAATGAGCTGAGATATTTGGCTTTATCAAGACAAACACTCAGACACTGGAAACTTTCAAGAATTGAAGGGTTTCCCCCCCCCCCTTGGTGCCTGTTATCTTTTAAACAAGGGATTTAATTAAAGCCTGGGGTTAAGTGAAGCTTAAAGGTAAAGCAGAAAGTCACCAAACAGTTTTGTTACACCTGCATAAATCAGACTCTGGCTTTGGGTCTGAAGTCTCTATTACTGTAACAAAGCCAGCTAGAAAGTGTTCAAGAGAGAAAAAGCTGGGCAGCTCAATATTTTTTTACCAATGTCTTAAGGAGAAGGAAGCTTTTACAAAAGTTTTGATTTTGACGAGTGTATTTGCTTTCTTGAAAACAAATATATTGGTTTTCGTTTTTTCTTTTCAAAACTAAAAAGTTTGAGGATTCTGCAAGCAAACCCATTTTTTTCTAGGATTTTTGGGTCTTTTAGCCAGTTCTACTAAAAAATGCACTTAATTTAAAATTCCCATCAGCGTCAAATCAATTTTATCTCTCACTTTTAATTCCACTTGGTTTATTTAATTCTATTCACCTGCTCAGAGGTGACACAGAACACCAGAGATCCTGCCAGGACCCAGCTGGGGCTGAGTGCTGCAGATCCACTGCCCCTCCCCACTCCTCTTGAAAGAGTTAAAACCAACATCTCCATCTTCAAAGTCATCATTCTATCAATATGTTGAATTATTTAGTAGGCAGCTGTTTGACTTGACATTTTTACACACGTCATAAACTCCCTAATCCACAGAAACCTCAGCCTGAGCCAGCATTCCGTGGGATGAGGCAGCTCAGGGATTCAGCTGCTTGGAATCAGACCACAAGCCCGAGGCTCACCTGGTTTTGTAAGCATTCTGTGCCTATTTTGATGAACAAACCCAATTTTCCCCCCTCAGATTATTTCCACATCTGATAACTTGAATCTGATCACTTCTGTATCACATTAAGGACATGAATCAATCCTCAAAGGCAGAGCAGCTCATGATTTGGGGTGGACCATCTCAAAGTAGGAGTGTCAGGGAGCTTTTTTGGGAAAAAACTCCTGGCTGATCATCCCCGGGGCTCTGAGCAACAGATCAAGTCCCAGGAAAATGGCCCAAAGTTGCTGTGTAAGAAAGATAAACTGTTCCTTTTTCTTTTCAGTGTTCTTTTCATAGGCTTAATAAAATACATGGATATAGAAATGTAAAAATATAAATACGTAAATAGATGTAATAGAATGGAAGGAATTAACCAGTAAATGCCACAGAAGGGAGACACGGGAATGGCACACAAAGCAAAAGCTCCAGTGAAAAACCGCTGTAAAGCTGCTTTGCACAGGGTAAATTTCCTTTATGTACAGCTACTCCAGCCCAGCAATGGAAAATACCTCATTGTGCTTCCGTAGAGTTCGATCAGGAGTTAACTAAAACATCCTCTGAGGTTCTGATCAGCTTTAAAACTCAGCTGACCATTGTGTGATGCCCATGGTTTGCAACCCAAGATGCAAATAAATCCCAAAGCAGTTCCCACTTAGCCAGACCCAGCTCCAAGATGGTTCTCAATACAAAATAATCCTTATTTCCAACCACGAGAAAACCCGTAGATATTAGAGACACCTTTCTGGGGGCAACAGCGCCCCAAAGTCATCCACAGGAACCTCATTTTCAAGAAAGCAAAGTATTATCTACATAATAAGATCAGTTTTCCCAAGGGACCTGCACAGGAGGTATCAGGGGAAGGGGAAATAAAGTTCTGTGAAACAGAACGCATCAGAGGCACAAATAAACACAGAGCCCGACCCCGACCAGAAAAATCACCCAGCCCTAATTCTCAGAGAGCCAGATGCAACCTTCAAGCAAAATTCTTACTCCACCACCTTCCTCAACTCCCTGAAGACCCCCAGCACCCCCTGACTCACCAAGGCTGGGACAGGTCTTGGCAGCCCCTTGTGCTCTGCCCCAGGGCTCAGACCAGCAGAGTTTGGGGCTCCCCAGCAGCACCTTCTATAAAGAGCTCCTGCAGTCCCATCTCCTCCCCCTGCTCCAGATGGGTGTCAGCCCACCCGACCCTGCTCAGCTGCACCATTAACACTCTTCATTCCTTCCACAGCACCTGGCTGGGAGTGCTGGGATAGGGAAATGCTCAATGAGGAAGAAAATGAGTGGAAATGTGGCCCTGATTCCCCCTGGTCGCTGAGGTGGGACAGGAGAGGTACCTCCCAAGCTGCTCCATCAGTCCTGCAGGAGATGATCCCATGGCATCACATTCCTGCCCACCAGGAATCTGGCAGTGCCCTGCCTGGGAGCTCTTTTGCTGATGCAGCAGCAGCAGAGAGCAGTGAAAAGACGCTCTCCTTCGAGCAGAGAGAAAATCCTTTTAAACTCGGGGTTCTCAGCAGCTGAAGCAAAGCCAAGCCCCTCATTACCCAGGCCCCAGCAGCTCCAGCCCTAGAGGAGACAGGGATTATCCCATGAGATCTCCTTGGTGCTGCTCAGAGCTCTTTCATGAATCCCAAATGTTCTCCCAGGTCTTCAGATCAGAGAGCCCCAAACGCCAATGAAGTAAGTGGCCTTGAGCAAGCAGCAGCACGGGGCATCTCCCTTCTCCATCCCAGCCCTTCCCAGCAGACACATCCCAGACCCAGGGAGGACAAAACCCCCAGATGGAAATCAGAGCTCCTCTGCAATGCTAATGCTCAGAAAACGCTGGGTTTCTTTTAAAAGGACAAATTCTGGAGGCCGAGTAGTGGCTGTGGCTGCAAAGCAGAGCCTAAGAGGGGTGATGGAGGGCTGAGGATGGCAGCAAGGGGAATAAAATCATCATCACTAGTGCCGGACATGAAAGCCACCATTGCCCTTGATGGCGTTCATAAAGCACACCCTGAGTGGGAATTACTGTAATGGGGTAATATTTTGTGTTAGAGCTGCTACACCGGGAGCGCTCATCCATGCCAGGCACGGAGGTCACCGGCTCACCGCGATTTATCCTCCTCAGACCCAGCCCTGCCACACATTCCCTTTTCAGGGAAGGGCAGGGTAGGATTAAGAGGCAGAGAAAATATTTTTAAATGGAAAAAGAAAAGTTAACCAAACCCATCCCAAGGAGTCCCTTCCAGCTTTGCCCAGACAGCAATTTTGGCCAGACAAACTGTTAGACGCATCCGAAAGGAGGAAAAGTCAAAAGATTTGCTCTCAACTGCAATTATTTTAACTGCACATAAATACAGCCCTTTCTTTACCGGCTATAAATAACCCTCCGCAATTACGTGCTAATTACTCACAATTAAAGCGCGGCGTAAATACAGCGCCGCACAAAGATAATCAGATAGTTCCTTGTACAATGTAAATTAATTGATAACGGGAGGTTTACAATTGCAAATTAGAGTGATTACGCTCGGAATGCTGCCCTGGCTGTTAGGTGCGAGAGTTAATCCCCGAGTTTTCCCTCCATCCATAGGTGAAAGGATGTGTCACAGGTGGTGGTACCCAGCCGGGTGACAAAGGCAGGCAGGAGGTGACAATGCTCTGAGTCAGCACACGCCCCCTTTGCTGTTATTTCCGACACGATTATCCTATAATTCCCATCCCTGCGTTATCTGGAACGCTCTCCCCGCAGCTGGCAATAGGGACACTTAGTTCTGATTAGCTCTGGAGAGAGAAATTTCCACACCCTTATCTCCCCTCGCATTTCTGATTCCCTCTGCTCTCAGCTCCATCCGCCACTCCATTCACTGTCACTTGTGTGGCCGGCTCCAGCTATAAACATAAATTGTCTGCAATTTTACGCCTTCCAAATCCCGGGATTTTTTCATTATTTCGCCAACATGCAGAAGGCAAATCTACCATCTATTCATCAAAAACAGCAGTGGGTGGCTTTGCTGATTACCGGGATGTGTTTGTCCTTTCCTTAAAGGTTGTGCGTGCCTGGGTGCGGGTGTTTGTGTTATCCCAGATCTCATCCCTGACTGCTGCCGGAAAAAAGAGGATGTCTGTGGTGGTTGTTTGCTGATTTTCTATCGACTCCTCTTTGAGGTTGAAGGTGTTTCTCATTACTTTCTGATAATACAGCGAGGACAGCAATTTAGCAGCACTGACCTTGTAATGATGTTTATTTCTTCTCGCATTGAGGATGGGTTTTATTACTCATTCCGTGGCTATTGGGCTCATTTGGGATGACGTGAGCCGTTCCTAGGCTCGGCTTTGTGGTCACTAATCCTGACTCAAGGCTTGGTTTTAGCCCTGCTGTCACCACTGATGAGGGGACAGCTCGGCTTAAATGCACCTGACCTAAAAGCCAGAACTCCTGCAGATAATTTAACACTTAATTAATGCCAAATTCGGCAGTTATGTGGCAATACAAGGTAGGAAGAGGGCAACAACCTGTCCTTTCACATAATCCCTCAGAACATCATGGGCAACCTCAACCGTTTATAACATTAATCTGCAAAATCTGAGATTTTTTTTTTCTCTCTGCTTCACTACCCTTTCTTTTCCGTGCTATAATTAAACTTTTCCAACTTTATCCTGCAAATGGCAAGAAATGTAGTCCAAGTGGAAGGAGAAAGGACACCATGCTGTGGCTACAGAAATAATGAATTCCTCCTAGGGTTGTTAAGGCATGTGCTGATTAAAACTACAACTGCAGAATCCAAAAAGAGGCCAGTTTGGTAGCCTAAATGGCTAATTTTTCATTATTTCCTCAATAAAGGTAAAAATGGTGCCACAAGGGTTATTAGAAACTGAGGTCTTAATTGTTTCTTAGGTTTTCACGCCTCACCATGACACACAAATGCTTCACAGATTTGAGACACGAACGGATCCAATGGAAAGTGCTCAAAGACTGGACAATCTGGAGGAATCTCTTGCTTAAGCAGCACTGAATGCATCCCTACATGAGATCTTGAGGATTTTCAGGGTGTTCAGAGAGTGAATTTCAAGGAGAAGGATAATTTTATGACTGTTTTCTCCCTGCTGGGAGCCACAATGATGCAGGATTATTGTGGGCTCACATAACATGCCATTTTGTTAGGAGAAAAGTTCTTATTTCAAACCATAACCGTGTTACTCTTTCCCTTTTTTTTTGGTCAATAATTTATAAATCCAAACCAAATGCTCCGATAGCTTTGAAAATCCTTCCTGCCACGTGAATGTTCTTCCCCTGTGTCACAGTTTTGCCACCACACCCTTCCAAGCCAAAGCCTGGGGGATTTTCACGGATTCCCAGCATATTCTGAGCTGGAAGAGTCATCAAAGGTGCACAGGTCAGGCTCTATCTTGATGCTGCAGAGAGCTGAACTGAGATCGGATGCAAAGTCGAAACTAACCCTGACCTAACCCAGCAGAGGCAGAGAGGGGGGGGGTCACAGAGGTCTGCAGTGAGTGAGAGACCCCCACCGCTTGCACTGAGATCTTCCCACGTTTGTGGCCACAGGGAAGGAGAAAGTTGAGAAAACCCCACCTTGAGGAGCACATGAGGTCAGCTGGAGCTCGTGTTTTGCTCGATGTGGGAAGGAAAGGCTCACAAGAAAAGGTTTCATTTCCTTGAGGGGTCAGGTGGAAGATGAAGGCCAGGCTGGACGGGGCTTGGAGCAGCCTGGGACAGTGGAAGGTGTCCCTGCCATGGCAGGGGTGGCACTGGGTGGGCTTTAAGGTCCTTCCCAACCCAAACCTCCAGTGCTGTCCTTGTGCAGTTTGTCACATCCACGGAGGAACCTGAGTGGCAAAGACAGGGCCGCTCAACTGGAAATCTCTATTAATATTACATTTTTTGCTTACAAAATACGAAATTATTGCCTTCAGGACCCGCAGGTCACGCAGCAAGCCAGGCTGTGTCACCTGGGGGTTAAACACGTGTGATTAGACACGGCTCGTTAGGAGCATGGCTGCACTAATTGATGGAAAGCTCCCGCTGCACCCAGGTGACCTTATTATTGTTGAGATTAAGCAAAGGTCCCTGTGGAGCGGTGACAGCCGCGCTTCAGGAGCCCTCAGGTCTCACACAGCGCTCCACCACCACACAGAGGTGTTTCACACAGCAGCCACCCCCTGCACCCTCTGCCAGGTGACAGAGGGGAGCCTGCCACCCATCCTGGGGACACGGCGCTGTGATCTGGGGAGAGCTGAGTGATGGCAGGAGCAGGGACCGTGGCTGATGGCAGAGCGTGGCAACAGCAGCTCTGGGATGGGGAACACGAGACCTTGGATAGGGAACAGCAGCTCTGGGATGGGGAACAGCAGCTCCGGGATAGGGAACATGAGCTGTGAGATAGGGGACACGAGCTCTGGGACCAGGAACAAGAGCTCTGGGATGGGGAACAGCAGCTCCGGGAGAGGGAACATGAGACCTTGGATAAGGAACACCATCTCTGGGATAGGGAACACGAGGTCTGGGATAGGGAACACGAGGTCTGGGGAACACGATGTCTGGGATAGGGAACATGAGATCTGGGATAGGGAACATGAGATCTGGGATGGGGAACACGAGGTCTGGGAGGGGGAATACAAGCTGTGAAATAGGGGACACGAGCTCTGGGATGGGGAACACGAGCTTTGGGACCAGGAACACGAGTTCTGGGGTGGGGAGCACACTGGCTCCCCGCTCCCTCTTCATCTGGGACACCCTGCTGTCACACAGGGGAGTGGCTGCAGGTCCAGGTGTCCCTGTGCTGGCAGTGGCACAAGGACAGGGCACACAGGAAGCATCTGAACAGTTCCTTCTGGCAAGGGCAGCTGGGAATGAGGTGCTGATCTTCAGTTTGCAAATGATGAGCGTGAGACTATAAAGGCTCCCTTACAAAAGGGAGAGAGAGAGGAAGAAACAGAGAGCATTTTACTTATTCTTCAGCTCTATTATATCTCTCTGTAGGAGGTGAAAACTGGCAATTACTCTGGGAGATGCACAGGTAGGAAGATAGAACATAAATCAAAATAAAAAGAATCTGAATGCATTCTCCAGTTATTCAATGGATATTTATTCAGCCAAGTTGCTCGGGAAGGCCTGGTGCAGCACATTAGGAGAAGTTTCTGGGACGTGCCTGGCGTTCCCTGGCAGTGAGAGGAAAAGGAGACGAAGAGAAGCGATGATCCTACAGGCAGCACAGTCCAAACAAAGGCACTTGGAGAGGGAAAGGTCGGCACAGGTCATGTTGACACAAACAGCATTTCTGCAAGATGTAAGTGGTTCGTAATAAACACACAGATGAATTTGGGAGCACTTAAAGCAGTTTTATTCCTGCACTCTGTGAGGATTTCATGGGAAGAGAAGACAGCATTCACATGGAAAGCCATAATTTTAAAGACCGTGTTCTTGCTTCAGAAGCCCCAGACCTTTGTGTATCCGAAGGTCAGGATTCAGATGAACTCGCTGGAATTCATATTCATCAGGAAGAAACAAAGTAAGTCCTGGGAAGCCCATTAAAAAAAATATAATGTGCTTTTTCCTCAGGAATTACTGAGAAATTGGGTGTCATGTATCTGACTTAATGCTCTAATGGTAGGACTGGAGCACTGGGGGAGGATTTACAGGAAATATCTGCTCCTTATCTGATCAGAGAAGGAAACCAAAGTCTCGCAGCCTGACACTCCAAGGTGGCTTTGCTGTCAACCTCAACCTCCAAAATTAACTATTTATCATTGGATTAAAACACGGCTCAGATCGGTCACATTGTTCAAGCTCAAAGACTCTTGGATCCCGAAGGAATAGACCAAAAAAACCCACAAAGGCAGGCAGGAAAATACAGAAGCACACGAAAAACGAGGTGACCTGAGCAAGAAATACAACACCAGCCCTCAGGCTGGAAACAGTGACAAACCAGCTCCAAGGCTGCTGTTACCAGAGCAAAACACCTCGGAGAACAATTTCTGTATAAGAAATGATTCAGCAGATTGCCAGCTATCAAGAAATCATCGGGGAAAAAAGTCTTTTTGGAAGGTTTCTCCTAACGGAAAATGCAGGAGCTCATCACGAGGGCCTCACTTCTCGGGAAGAGCTGCGTGGGGGTTTGGCCAGGCTGGGGGGAGCTTTGCACAGGGGATTTTAGCTTAAAAGCTTGAAAACAACTGGGAGCACATCAAGGAGGCACAGGGGCACTCCAGGGATCTCAAAAGGAGGAGACAGAGGATGAGAGCAGAGTTGGAGGCAGGGGGTGCAGGACCTGCAGCTCCTCACCAGTCTCCACTGTGGGAGCTGTGCTGGTCTGCACTCATCCAGCCTCTGCTCCTTGCTCCAGACCTGCTGGACATCCCCCAGCCACTGCTGAGGGGAATCCCAAGGATTTATACCCCAGTTGCCACGCTTGTTTTGGATCATACTCCATGAAATTAATTATAATGTTATATTATGAATTATTCAATGTATGAAAACAGCAGCATCAGCAAACCACGTACTCCTACTTTACACAAACCATACACCTTTACTTTACACAAACTGTTCACCCCTACTTTACAAAACCTACTGGTATAAACTCAAAGGAATTCTGCTAAAAGACCAAGGGAAATCCAGGGAAATTAAAAAAACACAAGGCAGCGGCGCTTCTGCGTGAAAAACTTCAGCAGCACTTATGGTAGAGTGGAAAAGGAGGAAGGTTAAAGTTTCAAAAGCTGGTTTTAAATAATAAAAAAAAACGTGTAAATATCCACCCAAGTGGCTGGTGAGGAGATCTGTGTTGTCTCCATGGCAGACATGGGAGATGGAGGAGCGTGGGGCACAGCTGGGAGCGATGCCTGCAGGGATGGAGCCGCAGGCACAGGCTGGAGACAGGAACCCAGGGGAGAGGGGAGAAGATAATGGATGTTTTCAAGCATGCACAGCTCCTCTGATGGGATATTTCCAATGTAAATATCTGGCAGACTGGGGATAGCAGCCTTTTTTTTTATTTTTTTAGCATTGGGATAACTAAGATGAGATCATTTATGCATGAATGAGATATTTCAGCACCAAAAATCTAACAGTGAGTGAATCCCCTGCCTCCCGAGCTAAAGGACGAGGTCACAGCCCTGTCATCTGCCTGTGCATGGCAGGGAGTGGGCTGGGGGAGCTGAGGGCTGCTCACTGGGGTTTGTGCCTTAAGACAGCTCAGAAAAACCCCTGATTCCTCCTTCCTGCCCTAATTCCTCCTCAGACCCACTGGTCCAGTCTGAAGGATGCAGATCCCCCCATGGACCAGGGTAATTACGACCAGAGAATCATCTGATTCTTCCTCACCTGCTCTGAGGAACTCATAAGCTGCTGCTCAAAGCTTATCTCTACCTCCATCAGCACAAGAGTCCAGGACGCCCTGTTATATACCCTACAACCATTAAATAATCCATAAAGTGATACTTGTGCATGGGGAAAACCAAATATCTCAATGTATCAGCACTTGGTAGCTTCTCTATCACCTTAAAAAAGGCCAAGCTGCCCCCCCAGAAAGGGTTTAATTAAAATAATCTTAATTGTCAGGCTTCTCCAGCTTTATTTAAAGAGCACAACGCACTCTGTGTTGGATGGAGAAGGAATGTGCCTTTGCCCAAAACAATATGCAGCGTGAAGGAAATTCAAACTGACACCATTTCAAGACAGCAAAGACAAACTGATTTAGCAACTCTGACAGGCATTTATAAGCAAAATAAAATGTGAATCTAATTTTGGCCTACTGCACTGAAATAATGTGCAGCATGGTTTGATGTCATAACATGAATATTTCATATATGAACAGCAGCTTCTTTGGGAGGGAGATTTCTCCAGACACCTGCGAGAGGAGTTCCTGGGAGATGGAGGAAGCTCCGCTGCTGCTCCTCACTGAGTAACCTGGGAGTAACTTTTAGACCCTTATTGACTTTTTAACTGTTTTTGCAACATGTCAATAAGTAAAAGTAAAAATCATGGCTGAGCCTTTAATTCTAATTAATGGCCGTATTGATCAGCTAAGTTCTGTCTTGCTTCACGTCACAAACCCCACCGGATTTCAGCACATTCCCTGCCAAAAAGGGCTTTATCCTCATGGCTGGGAGTAAAAAGCAAAAGTTCAACTCTCCAGCCTGTTCTTTGCAAAAGCACAGGGAGAAGTGAACTGGGGCAAAGTTGGGGATTTACGGTCTCCAGAGCATTTTGTTTTGATTTGCATCGAGTTTCAAGGTTCAGCAGTTTAACAGCCAGCACGGCCACGTTTTCATTCCCTTCGTTTCGAATTTAGAGCAAAAAGCATCACAAGGTTACATCTCCAGGAGGAAATCAATCCCAAATTCCACCTGGCATTTCACCAGGGTACGGAGAAAACCAGCCCAGCTACTGCTGGAGCTGTGCTGAGTTTTGGCACAAAACATTTGCACAGCCCTTGAAGTTGCTCAGTTTGAGGCCTGAAAAACAAGCAGTGAAAAAGATGCACATAATTTAAATGACGCTGAATATTCAATAATGGTAATGACTTAAATATTAGAAGCTCTTTGATGCGTGTTTCTGCGTTTGTCCTTGACCTTTGCTTACTCATTATTTTGTCTACACATAATTAACACATTCATAATATCCCATAAATGCCACTTATTGATACTGTCCCAAGGGCAACTGGTTATCTGGGAAGAACATGGACACATTAACATTTCCTAACTCATTTAGCTCCTCTTCCACATTAAACTGGAGGAAGCCATTTGTCAAATCACGCCGAGATGTGTTTTAAGCAGGCAATATTTAACAAGGTAATGGTTTAAACGTTGTCAGGGCACGGTGACAGTCATTTAAAGGGACAGCTCTAACGAGGGCAGCCGAGGAACAACGCAGGATGGAACCACCCGGAGATCAAACACGGAGGTTGGAAATACCATTTCCTTCCTGATTTTTCACACTTTTCCCTTATTTAGCCACAGCAAGTGGTGATGTAACTGGATAGAAGCACCGAATCCGTGGTCAGTGACCTGTGCCCACTCGAGGGGTGACATCCCCTGAGCTCAGCTCAGCCAAGGTGTGAGGTCACCCAGGAGCTGAGGTGTTTAATGATATTATACAAAATCTCACCTCCAGATCTCACTGCTTTGAGAGATGTTGAGCACCTCCTGCAGCAAGGCCAAACCCAAGAGTTTTAAGGAAAATTAATAATAATAATAATAATAATAATAATAATAATAATAATAATAATAATAATAATAATAGTCTTGCATCCTGTTTCCCTCCAGAACACATTCTCAGTTATTCACCGACACAAACGAAAAATTCAGGGCCACTTCAGATTATTTCAAGCATTTTGTTCACTGCACTTGACTTTTATCTGGGAATTATTTTTAAAGACTTCCCTAACAAATCTCTGTTAAAACACATGTCAGCACTTTGGCAGGGCTGGCAAATTTTTCCAGAGCTCGAGTTAAATTTAAAAATGGAAATTGGACTAATTAATTACTTCAGATGGAACAAGAAAGGAGGATTTCAGCACAGGGCTGAAATGAAACAATGCAAGAAGCAACAGCTGGTGGCCTTCCAGCGAGGGCAGCGCTTCCCAGGGAGTGGGAGAGCAGGAAGGGGCAGGGAAGAGAAGGATCCCTGGGCTCCAGCCTCCCACCACCAACACAGAAATGACCTGGAGGAAGTCACGGAGGAGGAACAGGCTCTCGGGATGACACCGTGACAATCTCCCTCCTGAGGGAATGGAAAGAATAATAAGATGTCAGACTGGGAAGCAATGGATCCTGGCAGGTCCATCCCCGGTGCCTGAGCCAGGGAGGAGTCCTGGGCATCAGGAATGTGCTCCCAGGGCTCCCTGGCTGTGCTCAAGTGTCACACTTGTGGGGCCAAGGGAAAGGGGAAGATGCAGAAAGTGATGCTGGAAATTCAGCTGCATCCTGGCTGGTTAAGGATCATGGAATTGTGGAATGGTTTGGGTTGGAAGGGGCCTCAAATATTCTCTCATTCCACCCCCTGCCATGGGCAGGGACACCTTCCACTGTCCCAGGGTGCTCCAAGCCCTGTCCAACCTGGCCTTGGACACTTCCAGAGATGGGGCAACATCTGGACAAAGCTTAGCTACAAGTATTGCCCAATATTATTACATTATTAACCTAATCGCTATTAAAAGTTTAATGTTTCCAAGTCAGAATCTTCCTGTTTGAGAAGAAAGGCAGAGAAAAAGTCCTCAGTAAACAGACAAGGAATGAAATCCATGAGGCTCCAACATGGAAAATTAAAATTAATAAAGTGAGAAACTGCTACCAGGTTTTCATTTTGTACTTCTACAGAAGAAGGAGGAACAGAAATGAAATATAATAAGTGAGTAAGGAGCAGGTGATGCAAGGAATCAATACCCAAAGTTATCAAATACCACAGCTGACTGCTGGAACAGACCAGATCCCACAGCATCACCTGCATTTCAGTATGAAAAAATAAAAAATCATAAGCAGCCCAGGGCAAAGAATGGATTTTCCCTGATAACGTCGATTTAAAATATGCAAATGTGTTCACAAGCTCCAAGGTGTGGGGAGTGACTTCAACCTGCAGCACTGTGACCACTGAACACAACAGCAGCAGGTGGGAAACAGCTGTCCTTGGGAAAAGGAAACCATGGCACCATGGAAACCCCTCTCTGAGCCTGATCATCGGGTTCAGCTGAAGAAAAACAGCAGGCAAAGTTTCACCCTCCTTTCCTTTGGATAACAGGGGGAAGAACTCTCCTTGATGTGTTTTTTTAAAAGTGTGAGATGGGAGGGTTTTTCCATCCGTAGAAATAAACCCACAAACTCCTCACAAATCCAAAATTATCCATTACAAACTCGCAGCTTCTCTTTTGGGAGAAAAGTGCTGAAAAAGGCTAATCTGAAGATGAAGTACAACAAAAAAGGAGCGAGTGTGATTTGCCCAGCCCTCCCTGCTTAATATTCCTCTCCTCTGGCAGGACCTGCACAGGAAATGCATCTGGAAGTGTCCAGAGTCTCTGACAAGTTCCTGACAGATGATGGATGGATCAAATCCAACACCTGGAATGCAGAGTGATAAGGTTCAGAAATGAAGGGGATGAGTGGCAGTGGCTAAGGAGATGAACAGATGGAGGGGACCTTCACAGCAGAAGGCTGCATCACCTATTTCTTCATGAGGAGGATAACGAATGAGGTGACAACAGCAGCAGTTCATTTCCAGCCAGGAATACTGGGCTGAAAAAACCCCTGGCAGTGCTTTTCTGTTTGTGTCAGCAATGTTGTGAACACGTGGAAGGGTTTGGAAGGTTTATGAACTTGGCTACGACTGAGGATTCCGAGGGGCTGTGCCAAGCTGCCATTGGGTTTGGGAGCTGGAAATGCTCCCCTGGATCCAGCCCACCCATTCCACCACCACAGCACCACTCCGCTGCCTTCCTAAAGCCATCAAAGCCACCTCAAAGACAGTTTTATGATTTCTAAACAAGTTCAGATCCAGAAAAGGATAAGGAAGTGTTTAAACATGTAACGTGACCCAAAGAGGCAAAGGATTATAAAAAATAGAGAGAAGGAAGAAAAAGGCATTTGGGATCAAAGCATATTTGCTGCTCTGACCACTCTTGTAGCCCTGAGAATTTTTAAGAATTTGGTATCTTGTGTCATTAGTAAAAACAAACAGTCCCAACAATGAATTCTCAGGAGTGTCCTGTTTCACTGCCGTATTCCACCAGAGAAGGGAACTGCTCCAAGGGAAGTTTCCAGAAAGCAGAGAAGTTCCTCTGAGCTGCAGCACATCCCTGCCTCTCCTGAGCCTCCTCCCTGCTAAGCCCAGCCTAACTGTGCCCTGTCTGCCACGCTGTTATTTCCAGCTAATAGATGGAGCCATTTGCAGGAGTGGAATACGAGGAGCCCTCCAACACAGACACATTTCCTGCTCATCCTGCAGTGAATTAATCCCACTTCCCTGCACATCCTGCCTGTCCAAATCGCATCCTTCCTCCACAGCAGCCTCAAGACCACAGCCCCATTAAGCAATCAAACCATGGATGCTCATTAGCTGCTTCTCCTTCTGCTGTTTGCTCCTTTGGTCTCCGTTTGCCTTTTCTTCTCAACTCACACAATATTTGGGGCAGTAACTTTGAATTCTTTGCCTCTTGCACTGGCTCACACTTGCACACCCTGGCAGGTGTTATGGGAAATGCAGCTATTCCAGTTGTATTATTTATTTATAAAAATTCACAAAAATTACACAAAAGTCAAAGCAGCCTTGGGATACTTGGCCAATTTTAGCTCACAAATAGCACTGACAACTTTCCTCCTTTCTCCTTTTCAGATTATATATTTCATTTAATAGGATTCATTTTTTTTTTTGCCTACACAAGAATCCAAAAAGCCTGAACAGAATGAAAACGGCTTGGATTGACAGGACAAGGGGGAATGGCTTCCCACTGCCAGAGGGCAGGGTTAGATGGAATATTGGGAGGAAATTGTTCCCTGTGACGGTGGGAAGTGGCTGGGATGGAATTCCCAGAGCAGCTGTGGCTGCCCCTGGATCCCTGGCAGTGTCTAAGGCCAGGTTGGACAGGGCTCGGAGCAGCGTGGGACAGTGGAAGGTGTCCCATGGCCCTGTCCCTGAAATCAGATATCTTTAAGGTCCCTTTCAACCCAAAGCATTCTGTGATCCTCTCAAGTTATTTTTCCTAGTGCTGAGTTAATCCTGTGGGAAATCAGTGGAATTCAAAGGGCTTTTTTCCCCCCAACTAAACACCTAAGTCAGCTCCTGTTTGTCTGAAACTCAGTTTACTTCAGCGAGGCTAAAGAAATCAAGCTGTCCATCAATTATTTAAAGTGTTTGGCCCTGATCCTGGGTCCACACTTCATTTCACCACGGCCTTAAAGCTGGAATCCTCCACAGCCAGAGGAATTCGCTGGGAAAGAAAATGCCTGAACTGACTTTTGGGGTGAAATGAGTCGTTTTGGATGCTCTGAGCACACAGTGGGGGTGGATCCAGACCTGTCTGGGCAGGGAGTGATCCCTTCCACTCCCTGAGCTCAACCACCTCCATCAGCAGCCACCTCACAGAGGAGTCTGAGCTGGACTTTGGGGCCTTCCCAGCAGAAATCCTGAAATACAGAGGTAGAAATTCTGAAAACCCACAGGTATATAGGTATAATTTATATCTGTATAAAAGTCTACCCAGTGATATAAAAATAGAAGTACAGCTAACACTCCAAATCTTTGTCCTTACAAGAAGGGGAGAAATGCATTCTTCTGTTCCATGGAATTTAATTAGTTACTAAATTTAGGTTCTGTCAGTAAAGTTATGGAGGATTCATTGCAGTTGGATTTAAATATTGGATGATATTTTATATTTCACACAACGCTAATGGATGACATTACCTTGGTATAGATATTGTCAAGTATTTCTGTGTGAATGCTTGGGTCTATTCGTAATGTTTTAGTCAGCTAAATCACATTTGATTGCATTTTAAAAACCGCTTTCAGTCCCAGATATTCATTATTTGAAAGCAAGAATTCAGTGAGACCCTGAATCCCATGAGCTGGGAAAGACTGATCTAAAACAAAACCACAGGTGCAAAAATAATTAAATCCTTTAAGCATCAGACAAAGTTATGATGCAATCCACGGGAGATAAGGGAAGAAGTCAGTGCTAAAATTCCTCCTCTGCCATAAATTTATTTCTTCCAATTGCTCAGTACTCTAAAATTCGAAGAATTTGGGCAGAAATTTCTAGAAATTCCAGTGCTTAAATATCTCTGAGCATCTTGTGCATCTCAGTTCTTCATGTGCAATAAAACAGCACAGAACCAGCTCAGCAGAATTCCCCAAGGATCACTAAAGACCTGGAGTTTGAAGACCATTCAGAGCCTACAGTAAGGAGGGTCAAACCAGTTTGGTTCCAGCTGCTGCCACCTCAAACTGCAGAATTCAGGAGGTATTTTCTCCTGGAGACGCTGGCTTCGAGACAAAATTTAGGCCAAACTTACTCAAAAGTCCCAGAGAGAGACAGGATCTGCCACCTCAGGCTGGTGCAGCCTGGGAAGGGTTTTATAAACCCTCAAAGAGCACTTCCCCACCTTCTTTTTTAATTTCTTTTTTGTTTTTGTTGAGCAGATTCACACAGCCCCAACCTCCTCTGCAAGATGTGTGCCACACACAGGGCTGACATCCCCGAGACAGAAGCTGGATGGTCCAGGACTAGAAATGCCATTTTAAAACGTGACCCCAAAGTTTTTTTTTGGCAGATGGGATTTTCCAGGTACAGAGCTGGGTTCCCTCCATAACATCTGATCTCAATTTAAGTTTGATCTAGGAGATTATTTTCATTCCAACCCCTTTGGACGCTTGCAACAACAACATTTCCCTTCTCCCTACACGGATTTAATTTGGTCGTGTACTGCAACTCTGCTTAGAAAGCTGCTTTGTGGCAATGTTTCAGAAATCTGAATCAAATTTTCCTGAGTGGAATAAAATTAGTTATGGAGGAAAGGATAATCCACTTTTCTAGGGGCAGTGGCTCTGTATTTTAGGTAATGGTTCAAAAATACAGTAATAACCCTAAAAATAAAATGGCTCTGAGATTCTGTGAGTGCTGATGGCAAGCTGGCTGTGGGAGCAGTGCTGCTGTCTAGGGGTAAACTGGGGATGACTGGGGGCACAAAACTACAGATTTACACCAGAAACCTCAGAACTTCCCGACTTCTCTGGGCCTGAACCTGCCGAGTGCTGCAGAGCCATTTTAAACTCCAGAAGTGCGAGTTCAGAGCCCACAGAGCTGCCTGACGTGGCCAAACCCCTGCAGGGGTGGGGTTGAGCAGTTCCCCAGTTCTGCACATTTTCTGGGGCCCTTTTGGAGCAAATCTCACAGTTCCAACCTCCTTTGTGCCACCACCCACCCCTCCATGTTTAACTTAATCACCCTGCTGGGTGATTAAGCCAATTACCAAATGTACAGGCAGCTCTTCACCATGAAGGGCTTGGTAATTCCCAAAATCCAACTTCCAGGAGCTGCTGGTGGCTGCAAACAAGGTCACCCTCCCACCGCCTCAAAACACCCCCCAAGTGTGATGTCAGAGCATCGTCTCTCCTCATCCTGAATTTCTCAGCTACGCCCTGCCCACCACCACACCAAAGAATTTGGCAACTCAAAGAGACCGGAGCCTTCTCAGGAACTGCAATCATCCATCAGCAAGAAAGGCAGAATCAGAAAAAAAGATTTAGAGCAAAATCGTGGCCGGGGAGGTGACCTGTCATGGAATTTCAGTTGCAAAGAACCTCTAAAATCATAAAGTCCAACCATTCTCCAGCACTGCCAAGGCCATCACTCACCCATGTCCCCAAGTGCCACATCCACACAGCTTATAAATCCCTCCAGGGATGCTCCAGCACTTCCTGCTCATTGGGAGGTGATCAAGCATCTCCTCACAGTGCACCTTCCTTCCCAGTGGCAAAAATTACCAGCGGTGGTCGGTGACCTGTGAGTGTCCCTGGCCATCCTCTGCTCACAGCTCCCAGTGTGACATCATAAAACCTCATAACACCTTCTCAACCAAACCCTTTTTTTCCTGAGGACCCCCACTAAAAAAAAATCCTTTAAAGCAATTGCATGGTGTTCCCAGAAGATCCCACAGGCTGGAGGGGTTTTACCCCACTTTCACCACGAGCAGCAGTCCCAGCCAGTGGGCAGGAGGGCTGTGCTCTCTCCATCCCTCTGGGAACATAGGACATGCCCTCTCCAAACCCACACGCTTTTTGTGGAAAACCCTCGGCCAGGGAGACCACAGGGCTCCCAAGCCCCATTTAGCTGAGCAAGCAAGGCTGGGAACCCATTAATTTGCCAGGTGAGTTATGGTTCCCTGCAGCACCTTTTGTTCACTGTCAAGGTTCTGCAACAATGACGGATGCAGCTACAGCCAGCCCCAAACTCCAGAATTTGATCTACTAAATCATTGCAGATATTAAATGTCTCAGCGATGAGCCTGGCAAACGAATTCCTCTGGAGCTCACGCTTGGTGCTGAACACGAGGCAGGAGGGACTCCCCACACGGCTCCCCATTGTTCCATGGGAAATTACGCAGTGTGGCAATGTCATAGCTCCCTGGAAAGGAACCAGGATCCCAGGAAAATTCACTCAACTTCCAGGGGCCGCTGAAAGGAGCTACAAATCCACCTGGATGAGTGAGGCAGCACCGTGGGGCATTAGGAGCTCACCAATCTCAGTTTTAATAGCAGGAGCTGGACACGCATATAAAATTCCCACTTACCCTGGTAAATAAACAGAAAAGGCTGCAGCAAAACAAAGAACCAGGGGAGCACAGGCAGAATGCTTAAGCAGCAAGACACAGGCAGGGTTTCAGTCTGGCTCTTCTCCACCTCAGTATTAATCTTTTTTTGTTTAAAACCATCTCCTTCCTTCAGCCACAGCAGTCAAGAGAAGTGAGCAAATTTCACCCCAACTCATTTATAAAGAGCACGGAGCTGTTCAAAAGAATCCTCACCCAAAGTAGATTAAGGCACGAAGAGGGTGGAACAATTGCTACTTCATTTTTAATTTCTCCAAATCACCATCAGATAGCTGACAGTGGTTAGCACAGGAAGGATTCTGCAGGCTCCATAAACAATAGAGGTATTACCCATTATCACACAAGTACAAATTAGTTTGACCTTTCCAGCTTTTTCATGTGAGGCTTCCTTTTTTCCACTTGACTAGAGAAAATATTGAGTCAAGCCATGTTCTGCACTCTCCCTCCTCAGATGTGTTTGACCAGTGTTTCTTCCCTAAATCTGCAATTAGGAGAGACTCATTAAATACTGAATTCACCTGAGGAATTCTCTGGCTCGAACCAGCACATTCCTGGTGCTCCCTGGGAGAGCCCCAGCCTCATTGTTGGTGTTGCTCCACAACTGCTTCTCCCATCCCTGCCTCCCTGGGGCAACAAAGTGTGATGTGGTCATTTCATATTCCATGGGAAGTGCTGGGAAACAATATGGAAATGTTGTTGTGGTGGCAGAGATCGTCAGAGAACCATGGGATGATTTGGGTTGGAAGGGGCATTAAAACTCATCCCATCCCACCCCTGCCATGGCAGGGACACCTTCCACTGTCCCAGGCTGCTCCAAGCCCCGTCCAACCTGGCCTGGGGCACTGCCAGGGATCCAGGGGCAGCCACAGCTGCCCCTCCCCACCCTCCCAACCAGGAATTCCTTCCCAATATCCCACCTAACCCTGCCCTCTGGCAGTGGGAAGCCATTCCCTGTGTCCTGTCCCTCCATCCCTTATGCCCAGTCTGTCTCCAGCTCTCCTGGAGCCCCTTTAGGCCCTGGAAGGGGCTCTGAGCTCTCCCTGGAGCCTTCTCCTCTCCAGGTGAACACCCCCAGCTCTCCCAGGCTGGCTCCAGAGCAGAGAGGCTCCAGCCCTCAGAGCATCTCCATGGCCTCCTCTGGATCTGCTCCAGCAGCTCCATGGCTTTGCTGTGCTGAGGACCCCAGGGCAGAGAGGGAAGGATGCTCAGTTCCATCCTCCCTCCCCACAACAACAAAACCTGCCTGATCCCATGAAAACTCAGCCACATGGATTTAGGAACTGGATTAACACCAAGCTCTCCTGAACATGTGTTCAGACACGTGTACATCCCCAGGAAGCCTTCTGCATGTCCCCAGGCAGGAGAATGGCACAGAGAAGTGATCCCTTGTGCCAAGAACTCCCAGGACAGCTTCCCTGGACATGCCGTGCACTCACTGCTCACAAACACGCATCCCTGCAAGGTTTAAAATCATTCCTCATGGATAATCAGCACTTCCTATCAGTGACTTGGAATGTGCTGGATCCAGCGCAGGAATCCTCTGGTTCTGCTGATGGTTTTGTGTGGCAGCCAGAGGAGCTGGGGAGGAGCAGGCAGAGGGTGATGCTGAGCTAGCCACAAACGCTGTACCTGCCAGCCAAAACGTGGGAGGAGCTGCTGCATCCGGCTGGGCAAGGAAAGTGGGAAAACAGCGGGTGGAAAAGCAGGGAAAACAAGGAGGGCACTGAGCACACAATCCTGACAATGACAGGATATTCCAAGGAGAAATTTGATGCATTTTGGTGTCAATTCTTCAGAATTAAGGATGCCGAGAAAATGATAGTGTAGCAGTTGGGGTTAGAGGTGTTAAATCCCCTACCCAGCTAAAGCCCTGTCCTGCCTTATCCCAGGTCATGGAGCAGGGTGTTCCCACTGCTCCGGGCTGGCTGCGGGATGCTCCATGGGATCAGCGCTGAGGGCTGAGTGCTGCCACCCTGTGGGACCCGTGTCACTCCTGCCTGTGCTGGCACTGCCGGGATGCTCAGCTCACGCTCAGCTCACGAGTTTGGGAGGCTGGAGGGGCTCGGAAACCCGATCCAGCTGTTCCCAGACGAGCACAACACACTGGGATACTCCTGACAGCTAATTCAGGAGCTGAATAAATCCTATTTATGAACAGGATTTAGAATAAAAAGGTTACTGAGTTCTGAGCAGAGTAAGAACAAATGTTGTAATCCAGACTCATTTGTGAGGCAATGGTAACTGATGAATTTCACAATCCCTGTTTGCTCCCACAGACCCAGGCCTGGATGGAAACCCTGCTCTGTGCATCACCAGGAGCAGATCCAGTCTGAAATCGCTCTTCTGCTGTGCTTCATATTTCATTCGTTTCTGCTTCCAGCCATACATGTGCGACAGAGGGCATGATACATCTCCCTAATTGAACAATACAGATCAATTAAATATGAAAAGTCATTCTTGGACTGAAACCCTCTTAGGCAAATGTTCTGCTCTTATGCTAAGTAACTATTTTTAAAAGCTGGGAGTTGAGTGCTCTTCAGAGGGGGTTTATTTATTCATTTTCAAACGGCTGGGAGACAAAGCCCAAAAAGATTCATCCATTCATTCATGACAAGAGGAAACAGAGTTTTGACCACTGAGCAAGGTAGCAGCGAACAAAAACCATCTTATTTGATGGAAGTTCCTCAGTGCTCTTTGTGTGAGGTCAAGAATCCCCTGTGCTCCACTGAAATCACCCAAACCACGGCCATGGATCAAACTGGACAAAGATCTCCCTGTTTCAGGTTTTCCAGCTATAGCTGGAAAGGTGTAAAAGTGAGCGATGGGGCATCATCAACAAGAACAGGGAGCAAGGAAAGCTGTGCCCTGAGCGGCCCCAGCAGCCCTGGGGCTCTCCCTGATGGCTTTTTGGGTCTCCCCACTCCCAGCACCGGGAGCACAGAGATGCAAATGTGTTTTGTTGTCTGGAAGTCTTCCCGAATAACGCCCTGCGATCTGAACAAAAGGAGTTTAATAAACCATGCACTTGAGATGGGTTAAAAAACCCCAGGTAGGTTATTGCTGTGCAGCACCATTCACGTTAAATCACCCTCCACAAGAGAGGTTTTTCCACCACAATCACCCGGGATGGCCTTTATTCCTCTTCTTAGGCTCCAATTAAACGCAAGGACCTGCTAAGCCTTATGTAAATTTGGCTTAAACACCACATCTCTTCCTCGGCTAAACATTTATATAAATAAATGATGAACGCAGATTTTGCCCGAGGCCAGCAAAGACACAACACTGACAGAACTTCTGGAAGAGCTAATCAGTCTGGAGTTAGGAGCAGCTCAGGGCTGACTGCTCTCCTGGAATTGTGGAGAAAGCCAAGCCTGACTGTTGGGTCTTTCAAGCACATCTTGCTCTCAAACGGGAATAAGGAAAGAGTAAGAGAGGGTTAACAAGGACTGAGTCTCACTGAATCCAGAAACCAAAGAGGAGAAAAGGTGAGGAAGAACCATGCTGGCGCTTTTTTTATCTGTGCCATGATGTATCTCAGGAGAACCTGGTACTGGCTAGATCAGAACATGAATAAAGATGCTTGGCCGGATCTGAGACATCTCCAGTAAGTCCTCAAGGAATACAGCACCAACAGCTGAACAACTGAGAGCTTGGGGAAGAATTAACGGAAGAAACAAACGTGGCAGAACCTCGTTTTTGAAACCTATAACACAATTTTTAAAAAAAGATCCCTGCCATTTTGAAAATGAAATGGCTGCAGATGATTTTTTTTTGAGTCCTTCTGAAGTGGAATAAGTGCATCACTTACCTCACTGGAGGCCACATGCTGATACATCTATGCTGTGATTATGGCCCTAAGCAAAAATCCCAATTTATATTGCAGAGGCAAAATTTCCCCCTTCTGCTCCACCTCCCTAAAGCTGGACTATGCACATGACAGCCACCAGATTGTTTTCAAAATGCTTTGACCCCAATGGTTTTGAGGGCTTGACTTTCATTGATTTAACCCAGCAATTAAAAACACCCCAACAAATCTTTCTTTTTCTTGGTGTCGGGCTGGGATAGATTTTTACCCTGCAGATTGAGATAAAATGACCGTACCCAGGGAATAGCAAAGAATAGAGTTATTTCCCAACATCAACACACTCAGAACCCTGTTTAGTGCAGAAAAATGCTGCTCTCTTGGTTCATAGCAAACGTGAAGCTCATTTGTGTTCAGATTAGAAGCAGGTTTGACATAGATTTGACACATTTCACTTGAGTATCCCTGGTTTTGGTGGCTGCTGGGAGGAGGAGGCAGGAGGAGCTGTGCACTGGCGTGAAACAGTAAATCAGATGGGTGTCATCATTATACATTTGCTTTGCTAATAATAAAGAGAATGAATCACTACTGTCATGATATTCATATTTATACTCGAGTAACCACCGTGGCAGATACCAGTGAAGATGTGTGCAAGTCCCAGCCTTGGCAGCACGCCTGGCCCGGAGCTCGCAGCTGACATTTGTGGATTTGGTGTGATTCACGGCACTTCTCTGTGTCTGTGATTACCTTCCTGTCAGGGGCTGCGCATCACTCACCCACCAAGCGGCAGAGACTCCCAACGGGAAGGAAAATTCCCAACTGTTGCACCAAAGCCTCTTCAAAGAGAGCTGAATCCTCTGTGTGATAACGGGGCTGAGCACCAGGTCACCAGACATCAAAGGGAGAGAGTGAACTGCTTCTGCAGAGACTTCACCAGGTCATCCCAGGCCACAGAGGGGAGGTGTGGGAAGAAACCCCAGACTTGCTCTGTTCTAACAAGGCTGAAAATAGACCCGTGATGATTTATGAACTTTCAAAGGCAGCAGAGTATTTTTAAGCAGCAGCAGCAGCTTCTCCTGCTCCGTCTGCATCCCGGGAGCTCCCTGCTCGGTGCCAGGGCTGTGCCCACCCTGCCCAGATGGGGACCAGCCCCTCCAGCACGCTCACCAAACAGAATCAAACAAGACCACAAGAGCAAATAAAAAGGCAGCAATCTGTCCATTTCAGGGGTAATATCCTTCCTTCACTCTGCCTCGTCCTTTACCTCTGCATTTCAAATATTCTTTTCTTATATCAAGTTAATGCCACAGAACTGTCAGACAAAGCCAACTCCTGAAGCTGAGGTAAATAAAACACGTGGCACCAGAATATTTACAAAATTACGCTGAAGTTTTGCATCTCTGGAAGAAATTTTATGTCAGCTCACTCCTGATTTCCAGCCGGCCCTGATGGGGTAACCCAGCAGTGAGTTTGAAATCCAAGAAATGTTCATCCCAATAAATAAAGACCTTGATAGCAACAAGGAGGTGCAAGTCTGGGAACCACAGTGGGCTCTCAGCAGGTGCTTGCTGGCTGCCACTGCTGCTGTCCTTCCCTCTGGAATAACAGCTGCTCAGCCAAGGGCTGAAAATCAGCACTCGGGAATCAAGCACTGGAGGGATTAACACCGGAAAATCAAGCCAGGACACCCTGGAGAAGGATGGCCGTGGTCTCAGAGACACCCACCCCACGGCCAGAGGTGTCCTTGTGGCCCAGGGAAGAGAGAGGGCCACTCCCTCTTCACCACTGGCCCCCTCCCACCCCAAAGACCACTCTGAAGGCACACCTGCCCTCCTCAGCCACCCCTGGTGAGCTCAGGTGAGGGGCTGGGAGCTCCAGCCGTCCCTGTTAACCCATGGAAAGCCAGGCTTTGGGGGCTGCAGTGTCTCATCCAGGAGGCTGCCTGCACAGGTGAGGTGTGCTGTCATTCACATTCCCAACACACGTTTTGTCATTGTGGAGAACAGAACAAGCTTAAAATTCTGGGAGCGCCAGACGGGCGAGGAGAGAGCTCAGCTCCACTGCAGAAGGATGGGAAAATCCTTCCAGTTCCAGAGTTTTGCCAGAATCATTCAACTCCCACTACCTGCAGGCACACCCTACTTCCCTCCACTCTCACCACCCAAGAGCTGTCTCCGGGCCGGGGGTGCTTGGGGCAGGAAACCCTCAGAGCCTCCCAAAAGGGAAATATACCCAGAGTTTGGGGTGGCTTCCTGCAAAGGGTCACTTCCTGATATCCCCCAAAATCTTGTCAGAGGGATCCAGCTGTGCCCAGAGTTCAGCACGGGAGGGAGAGGTTGCTGCAGCCAGTGGAAGCCATTGTCTCCAGCAGGCTGCTTTGGGGAAATTAGCAGTGTGCCCACCTCTAAATGAGGCTGTACGTCAAGGAAAAGAGGGATTAGCCATGTAAAGTGAGTCCTTTTGGTATTAGATTAAAGAGGGGAGGTGACTTTGAAGGATTATTCAAGAGCCATATGAGCAGTTTTCATGGACTTACAAATGCAGGGTAAAAACGCAGCTCCTCAGGTCCAGAAAAGAAGAAAAATTCAGTTTCCCGGCCAGGAAAGCAGCAGAAAAGGCTTCTGAGGGACCCCCTCAAGTGCAGGCCCCCAGCACCCTGCTCCCCACGCCCGGTGTTGGCTGTGGAGCCCCGGCTGGAGCATCACCTGCACACCTGGGCTGGAGCTGCTGCAGGAGCCAGAGAGACCAGGGAAGGGGCTCCGACAGCCACGATGCCACTGGCATGGGGCACGGCACCCCCTGGGCTCCCTGCCAGCACGGGGGCACAGCCACCCACCCACCCACCGTGGGGCAGGGGGTGCTGGATGTTGGAAAAGAGCTCGGGAGTATCGCGACCATCACACGAGGAGCTGCCACCAGTCCCTGCTCCCACCTCAGTGATTTATCCGCTGGGATGCAGGTCCTGAACCGAGCCATGGAAACCGGAGGATGTGCAAGCTCAACCACAAAAACTGACTTCTCCCTGCAGCCAAACGTCCCCTGCTTCCCCGCACCTCAGGTGCCTCATCAACATGCTGGCTCTTAATCCTTTGCCCACATTAATCCAGCGAGGGGAGAGGAACACGCGGCTCCAAGACATCAGACTGCTCTATCGAACCAGCCCTCCTCGGGAAAAACAAGCCCCTCTTTGGCTTAGCCTAAAAGGTGACGGGTAATTAGTATGTAAGGTACAAACTATTGCCACTTGTTATGCAAGCGGCATCCTTTAATTTGTAGTTTCGAGAGAGAGCCGTTCCTGTCTGGGATAAATAAAACAACACGCTGCAGTATGTTGCTCACGGCACGGGAGCAGCAGCAGCCTGGGGAAAGCAAAAGGAGCTCCAACTCCAGCCAGGAACGCGGCTGGAGCCAGCAAAAAGTTCTGCGTGCGCCTGGAGCAGCCTGGCTGGAGCATCCCCGCGCCCGCGCTCCGGGATGGACCCGCACTCACTCGGGGATGGACCCGCACTCACTCGGGGACCCGCTCCGTGTCCGGGGGGCCGCAGAGACCACCGCCCGGGCCGGCTCAGCGCGACCCCGCGCACGGCTCCGCACGGCTCCGGAGCACCACCCGCCCCCCGCGGCAGCTCCGCGCTCCGGGGGCACCGGGGGGACCCCGGCGGGCACCGCGCTCGGAGCCCCTCCGGCCGCGCATCCCCCTCCGCCGGCTGCGCATCCCGGCCGCGCTCTCCTTCCCCCGCCCCGCATCCTTGCTTAAAAATTTCTTATTTATACCATTTTTTTTTCTCAT